>CM032061.1:41040732-41277941 GCA_018831715.1 Matsumurasca onukii | reverse complement strand
TTAACGCTACTTGTATTTAATAGAAAATACTGTTTTTTATTAAGTCTTCAGAAATAATTCTGGGTTCATCTAGATCTGATCAACATATATCAATAAGTCTGAAAATCCTCGTTACGAAATTTGCAAAAAACGAGGGTTGTTTGTGTAACGTTATTACGCTTTCTGCAGCCCTTGATACAAAGAGAAAACGTGATCAGTGTTCGAAAATACATTGGAAATACAATCAACGGTTCGATCTTCTTTTCTATAGGTACGGTCAAAAACTACCCTTACAACAGTAAACGTCTGGTGTTGTTGAAAGTTCAAACTGTTGACAAAAACATTTCTTCAAAACTAAACAAGAGAATAACTCTTATTTCTCTCATATTACTTTGAAGAAATAATTTTGCCAACAATTTTAACTTTAAGTTTCAAATATTGTCTCGTTTTTATTTAGTAAACCATTGAAACTGGTATTTTCACAATACGCAGTTTGGAACCTAACGAAACTAATCTGTTGAAACAAAGAACATTGAAGTGTCTCATCGTGAGGTTTATGTACTGTAGAGATAGCGACAGCGTTTAGTTTACCAGAAACTCTATGTCAACGTCTTCAGATCTTGACTTAAAATAATCATTTACTTCGACGAAAACAGCAATTAAGTTATACATTTACATTTGTACAAAAGTAGTTTTGTTTATGACGACGTAGTGCAAATTGGTGTTGGGTTTTGTCATTTGTCACAAAGAACTATAATGCAGAAAAAGGTAGGTTTACTTTACAAAGGAATTTACCAAAGGAGCTACAGAAGTTTGTAATGATCCAAGCAACACAAGATATGAAGATATCTCTTAACCTTAGACATTAAAACGTATCGGAATGGAGACTTTTGAATCCTACGCTTGTTGCATTATCTTGTGCAATTGTTTCAAATGAAAAAGAAGACAAAATATGTCTGAAACTCGTTTTTTTACGAGTATGTGTTCTCAAAATTAAGTAACCTCTAAACACTGCCTAGAAAACAGTACAATGTGCACAAGAACTTAAGGAAACTAAATACGTTCACGGTTGGTTAACGACCGCTTTTTATTGCCGCCACTTTAAAATTTACAAAATAAACGAAAACTACCCAATTGTCAAATCGAACCAACTTTGTGTTAACTAGAAATTAAACTTGACGTCTACCACTTGTTTATCACATCAATCCCAATTCGACCCAAACTTTGCTCAGCATTAGTCGGTGCACCAGCCTCAAACTTTGTTTTGCTACATCCAAAGTTATGTTCAGTAAAGTTTCAACAATAAAACATAGTATTTCAGTTGTTGTTTATAACAGTAACGTGTATATTATAGGAGCTCACTTTAAAACAAATCTGCAAATATTCCAATAATAAAACAGTTATTAGCTTAAAGGTATGTCACCAAGTGTTTATGTTCAGAGGCACATCAAACTGAAGGCAGAAATATAAAATTCAAATTAATGAAAACAAATGCATATTTTACAGTTATTAACATGGTGTAAGCCTAAAAAGGCTAAGAAGTGTATTGAGGTTAGGTTAAGAAAGGTGTTTAAGTATGTTGGACTATTGACACTAGATATTACATGACCCATTTCCTTGCCGGTTTGTGAACATTCAGTAAACAAAAGAGCTTCGGTAACGTATTTGTTTATAAAAGTGTAAATTTCTTAACCTAGATTTTAATATAGTGAACAAAAATACCAAATCGAATTTCGCTTTCCGTGTTATAAAAGAAGTTACATATCACAAAGGCCTAAAGTGTTCTTGGTTTCTTAACAAATATTGTGAACTCAGATTTGCCCTCTCACAAAACACGACTGTTCACCAAATTACGGTCACACTGGGTTATTATTTGACGTGGACTCGTGGCGTGGTCCTGTAATCCAGCTTCATGGAGGCCAGATTTTGAGGATGATATAGGTCTAAAACGGCTCAGATAGTCTCAGTGATCATCTGATGATACCCACATCAACTCCCACCATCGTTTAGACATATCAGACCATCACCTGCGTGGTTCGGAAGTAACGTTAACCCGTTGGTCCTTGTATTTCCATAGGTCATTGGGCTATTATTTAATGACCCATTCTAAGGAAGAGTCGGCCTTAGTTTATAACAAGACTACGCCTCATAACTCATTACTACCACTCATCACACTCATCCTTCACCATATATTTGCCTTAAAATACCGTCATCAGAGTCGTCGGCATCTCAAATAGTGCTATAGTGATATTTGATCAAAACAGACCAACGAATTTCCTTGGAAAACGAAACACCCATACTGACTACTTAAATGAGTTCAAATACTCACTTCTGTTTTAGTTTAACACACATGAGTTAGTGGTCAACACACGCAGCAAACATTACTTCTTGTAACGTCCGCCTGACGGCAGCACCGTTTGTCATCTATAAAGCCATCTGGAGAATCATAAGAAACCATGGATTCAGATTACTGGCCCAAACAGCCTAACATGGACTGTTCAAAGCCCAACAGTAAGAAACCAACCAAGTGAATTTTAGGCGACAGAATTTTCCAAGTTAAAAATGTTATTCAATAAAATTGAAACACGTATTTAACAGCTAGTGCAAGCCTAAAACAAAATCATAATAATATAGCTTTGACATAAAACAAATTAAACAACAAAGCTGAAAAAGCTGTTGAACTATGCACCTTGTTGAAGAAGGTGAATATGAGAATGTTGCACTATATAACAACATCATAACCCATCACGTTTTTGCCCTGTAAAACAAAAATCCTAGTACAAACTAAAGCTGTTTTAAATAAAATTTTGCGTCAGTAATGGTTTGCTTTCAGGTGAGGTTGCAGACACATGTTGAGAGACAGTGAAAAGCTCGCAAGCAGTATCGAATGTTGACTATGTCAATAGCTTGACAAGTCTACGGTGACGTAGAAACAATAGTACACTAACAAGCCGCCTTGAGCTACAGCAGTCTACTCCTCTTGTCTTCTTAATCATCCAACAACAGCGCGTTGCTTCCTTAGGCAATGATACTAAGTCACTTCACAACAATTAAACTATACCGATAATTATGTTTACTTAATTTTAAATACATCTTTAATACCACCACTATTCGGCTTATACTGTTCCACTTTAGCTGATGTAAAAATGCACTTTTATTAAGTTATAACTGAAGTTGTCCATGGGGATTACATAATCATGGGGTCTTGGAACTTTTAAATATTTCTGTTCGTGTAAGTTTCTTTCTAAACATTGAATGGTTTTGTATCAACTTAAACGTTTTAATTTATAAGTGATGGACAGTTAGTTTCTTTTGTCATCGGCATTGACACCCAAGAGGAAAGTTCTACAGAGAGCTAGAAGAATCACTAAATCACTATTTGAGATGCCGACCACTCTCATGAGAGATTTTAAGGCAAAATATGAAGTAGTATGAGTTATGAGGTGTAGCCTTGTTACAAACTAAGGCGGACTCTTCCTTAGAATGGGTCATTAATTAACAGCCCAATGACCAATGGAAATACAAGGACCAACGGGTTAACGTGACTTCCGAACCACGCAGGTGATGGTATGATATGTCTAAACGATGGTGGGAGTTGATGCGGGTATCATCAGATGAACACTGAGACTATCTGAGTCGCTTTAGACCTATAGCATCTTTAAAACCTGACCTCCATGAAGCTGGATTACAGAACCACGCCACGAGTCCTAGTCAAATATTATATTGAATTTTTTAAGAAAAGAATAGGTCGTATTGGGGCATATGAGCAGAAAGGACGTTATAAGGGTAGTATAAGGCGATAGCGGCAATTTAAATACTGGACGCTTAAAACTCAGAAACGTTAAAATCAACTGTTCAGGTTAGAATCAACAAATTTTCTCCTTATACAAATCGTCCTAAAATAGATACATGATTCACCCGATCAACTAGCCAAGCTTTATTCCGCCAAAGTTTATTAAAACCAATCCTCGATCGTTCACCAGTCAACTGACAGTAAGCAAACACGTGTGATGGTGTACAGTAATGATAGTGGACGCTAATAGTAAACCACTGGTTGACAACCAGATGATTGGAAACATTGCCTTGAGTGATATGAACAAACTCTGGTTTGCAACTACTTTGTCAGTGACTTCATAACATTTCAGCTCAGAGATGACGGATCACTGACAAGGACATTAGTCAACCTAACGATCGGATCACTTTCCGGTTTAACGTTTGTGAATATCCCCTAGTGTTCTCGTTTACATCACTTACTTTACAAGTTCTATCATGTAATTGTGATTTTGTTAAGTTTAGGACATATTTAAATTATTCGACAGTTTTACTCATAAATTATTTTACTTCGAACAAGGATCAACATTTTTTCTCAACTTATGGTTGGTTTTTTATGTAGGCTTTAAATTTGTATGGAAGAACATCGTTGATTCTAATGGGACAGACAGGATTTCTTAGTTTTAATCTTTCAGTATTTAAACTTTCGTTATTTTCTGGTACTACCTTTATAACGATCTTTATGTCCCAATAGGATCAATGTTTTGTTTAAAACATTTCTCTGGCTCTTTTTGAGTCGTCCTTTTATTGATTTGTACTAAATATCTTAAATTAGTTACTGTTTTATCGTTATAGTATACCAAGCCTCACAGTTGAACCATTAACCACTAAACACAAATCAAACAATTATAGAACTTATGAAACACAATGTATGTCATAAAATTAACAATAATGACACGTGGTAGGAAAGATTATATTATTAGATTCAACAAGGAAATAAACTAATTTAGAAATGCAGAAACCATTAACTATTAAACTACTTGATACCTTTAGGTCCTGTTGTAAGAACAAGGTGTTCTAAAATCCAGCTCTAACAGACCACGTTGCAAATATTTGCAAATAGCAGAAGGTGCCGTTGATCAACACTTGATGTGATTCCCCGTTGTGTTTGTAGAACTGTTCAAGTGATGTCCAAACTCACTTATGTGATGAGTTTATGTACCGGACACTCAATCAATGTCCACGTTACGAGTACATCGAAAACCATCAGGTTGCTACATCCTTATGACTGGTTAAGGAAACATATCAGTGAAGGTTAATAAAGAGCAACCCTAAAGTAATCAGTGTAATCATGTCTGTGATACATAATAACACGGCATACAGCTGTTTATAAGCCAAAGAATAAAACATTAAAACTTAGAACTGGCTTAGGTAACAAGCAGCATGAAGAAGAAGTCAATGACTCAGTCAAAACTAGGAAACGCACAAACTCAAAAGACATGCTAATCGAGTTATTTCGGTACAGCCTATTTGTGTAATTTCTCTACAATGTTTAAGGTAAAAGGTAAAAGGTAAAGTTTGTCTTATTTAACGAGGCGAAGTTGAGATACAAAGTCCTCTCTACCACTCAACCTCGAAGGTAGCCTAGCCTAAATACCAAATCAGCTTGCAAATCCGAACAAGGCCATATCACTTTTAGCACTGAACAATGGACAATATCCGCTTCAAAATAATTTCAACACAATTATAAATAAATTCATAGCCAATACCAAATTTCATTTAATGGCCGTACTAAAACTTTCAAAAATCATATTACGAGTATTTAATTTTATTCATTTATTTTAAAAGGTCAGAAAACAATTATGAAAGTTGTGTTGACTAGTATTATATAAAATAAATATGGTATATTGGTATGGAATGAAAATATGAATAACTAACAGTGACCAACCAATGAAGACACTGGTAAGAATAATACGAGCTGTATAACAACTATCCGTATACATTATTGGGAACTAAGAAAGAAATTAATAACCCTCCATTAAAGCATTTAATTTATAAATTGACGAAGACATAAAAAATTAAACACACATATGTTACAAAAATCAAAATGACACAGTATTCAACTGTGTTTATAAATTTAGGTTTTTTTCACTTGGGTTAGATTTTGATAATAGTTCAAAATTGTTTTCCAATACAAGGCACGCATAAAACAGAAAGCAACTTCAGTTAGACTTCAAAACCTCAGTAGACTAAGTAATCTCATAACAAGGATAGTTTATATAAAATATACT
This sequence comes from Matsumurasca onukii, assembly GCA_018831715.1. Lineage (NCBI taxonomy): Eukaryota > Metazoa > Arthropoda > Insecta > Hemiptera > Cicadellidae > Matsumurasca > Matsumurasca onukii. The sequence goes on along the minus strand of CM032061.1, from coordinate 41,271,900 downwards.
TCATCATAAAACAAATCCTAACTCAAGGTTTGCGTCTGAAACAATATTGCCGAGGGACATAAGTGATTGATATTCATGGAGATCATTACTTTAATGCATTTGTCTCTTGCAAACTTTGCCCAGTATCATTTACTTACACAACCAGTCGTATTTCATGCAAAATACGAGTACAGTTGCTTTTGCAAAGTATTAATCGAGTATTGCATATGTTCCTAGATAGTTTACCAATCAAAGTAGTTTTTTATTTAGGCGTACATTATTGAAAAAATTCTGGTTTGTTTTATATTGCCTTTGTGTTATTGTGAAAGTTGAAGGCTGAACCAAAAAATGTAGTTATATTTAATGATCATTTCCTTTGGGAAATAATTTTATTATGTGTATTACTAAGAAACCAATGCTTAGATTCAAAACTTATAACAGACGTAACGTATTAGCGTAACATTAACCTCATAAATTAAGCCATCCATTAAGTTTATGATTGTAAATTCGCGTACGCACAAAACACAAAAGAAGGACTATATTTATATACGCTTTGAGTTAGTTATGTAAATATGTTGGCGGAGCGCCGAGTGTTTGTGTAAAGCTGTGATTGCGTTCCACAACATACGCTGCTTAATTTCTATGCAAATTGTACACCTAAATATACCACGTTGACTTGACACGACTAAAAGTGCCTACATTTTTTGCTTTATTGACAAAACTTACTTTTAAAATGTCTATTTCTACTATTACATGGGTCGTTCAAATGTACTTGTTAACCAAATTAAAAGGAAGTATATGATTAAAAAGCCCATTTTTTTAACGAAGTACAGTAGTATTTAATACATCCCGTCTGAATGGGTGTTATCAAATATGGTTGTTTGTCTTCTGCTTCCGCTGTTTTTGTACCAAGCCATCAAGTATGGGTTTCACCCCAAACCTAGAGAGGAAACTTCCAGGAAGTCATTTTAAATAAGGGGACACCTTCAGTTTTATACGATTGGTTTATTGTGTATTTACCTTAGTATTATTGTTATAAGCTATACGTATTTGTTATAGTGTGCACCAGCGTATATTAGTACTGAATACAATGGTATTAGGCATTGCTTTATCTTAACTTTACTTTTATTCTACAAATACAACTAATAGTCAATACTTAATCATATTTTATATCCGAATATTTACTTTTGCTAGATCGGTTGACTTGATCGCCAGCTGCTCTACCTTGTTGCTCCGGGGTTACCACCTACTCTGTAATAACGTAACCTTAATGGCACGCAAATTCGGATTTAAGGGTGCACAATGTGAACAATTAAAATGACAATATGACCAGACCAATCAATGGTTTCCAAGAGCTTGAAAGAACTTAATGTTTTCGAGCTGTCACAAAACAATAAAACATTTCATCAACTTTAGTCCCTTTTAAGGGTTAGCAGTTTTAAAAGTAGCGTTGTTCAATTTTAAGTTTTAAATGAAAGGTAAATAAAGTTGTTTACATACAATTGAAAACAGATGTTTATATCATTATATTAGAGGTTTTAATTGAGCTTTAAGTACCATACCCCAAACTAAACAATCGTAGCCTGTATTTAAATCGATAAAGGGTTTGATTCAACCCCTCCTCTTTGCTGTATGCAAATTGTGGTGGTTTCTTCTTTCTATAACATCTAGCCTTAGATTTCCAACTGCGCCAATCTTCGAAGTAAAACTCGCAAAACTGAGAGACGCCTTAGTAAGATGTACGAATTGAAAAAAAAGATCAGTCGTTATTAATAAGAGCCCAGTAGGTTTGTTATTCTTTATAACCTAATGTTTAACCGCAGTGTGTTAACCGCTTTTAACACAAATCTAGTGTTATCGCCTGGTTGTTTTTAAATATTTCTTACATTTTTTATACTGTAAAAGGTATTTTTCAATAATTAGCTATTGTCACATATACTTGTATCGTGTTAAATTTGTCACTAATTTCTTAAACGTAGAAACGTTACAATACTTTGGAACCAAGCTCAGTAGCTAAATATTTTGTCTTTAATGCGTTATTTAATATGAAAGATTGCTATTCCAGATTATATGGTTTACTTTCCAATACAGCAGCGTGTCACTATGGCTGTTTCAAATTTGACTTCATCGGTCCTGTGTGTATCAACAGAGTTTTACTATAATTAATATCAATGTTATTTAAAGAAATATCGATAATGTTTATTATACGTGACCATTCACTGTGAGGTCTATAATACTGAATCAAAAGCAGTATGTTTAAAGACAAATTGGCTCTTTTAACTCAGTGTGTTCTTGCTTGTACACTTATGTTGATAATGTCTAAAACTGATGGTAATAAATGCACCCTAACTCAATATATCATTGGGGGACTCCCCTTAACCCTCCTCTCAACACACTACATTTGCGGAATTACAAGGCTTACCAGGAACATCCTGGTTTTGTCCTTGTCAAAACACATAGAGACAGATATGACTGAGCCGTTTTACAAGTATTGTTTTTATAGCTTTATATAATTATTTAACAAAAGTAAAATATATCATACAAATTTGTATGGGTTATTACAATATTTGTGTAAATAATTCACGAAACCTTTTAATTGACGAAAATTTGTGTTAAGGTATTTTTCAATATTATAGTAGAACCAAGGAACTGTACTAAAATAGCATGTCCTTATGACATGATGAAGTACAGGAAAGTATTGTAGACTAGTGTAATAATGCGACAAAAGTCAAATATTCAGAAAAATCACATTTTAAATAAAAAAACAATGCATGTTACCTACAAAAATAAGTGAATTAATAATTAGTGCACTAGAATTTTAAACCATTTGCATTGTTTATATAAATGTATCGGTTTGCTTATCCCAGAATGTTCCTCCCACTTATTTAAAAGAGAAACATAAGCTATTGCAGAGCGTGTAAGTGACAGAAGCTCTGCACCCGGCTTCCTGGGTACGTCCTTCCTTTATAGTTCCAAGGTTCTAGCTATTATACATTTTTAGTTGTGTTATCTTTGTGTTTAAGGGTATGCTTTCAAAGTAATTGTGTCTTACTGTTTACCATGTTTCTTAGTTAAGAAACACTTTCTAGGTTAAGTGTTCACTATAATGTAGTGTAAGGTTAGGTTAGGCTCTTGACAACTGGTGGGGTTTCATAACTGTCCGAAACGTAGAGAGTAGTTTTCCTCCTGAAGGGGCCGAATAAGTTCGAGATAAGAAATTTCATAATTGATCTCCACCAAGCAATAATGAACTTTCAATCCAACACTGTTGTATATGAGTACCTCAATAAGTTTGCAAGTTTGAATAACTTTAACCCAAGGTTTTGGTAACTCTGGTGTAATGAAAGTGGGTTTAAGTAAGATTGATGATCGTAATTAAAGGCAGTCTTGTCTCAACTCTTCAAAAGAGAAATATCATTGAATTCAACGTGCCACTATTGAGATTATTACATCATCTGCCCTAAATAAACGGCTCCAATATAAAAGGTCGATGTAATCACTCAAATTTGAAACTTGTCATGTAAAATATTGACAAATAAGATTAATTAGATACCTCATTTGACAAAAAGAGCCTTTTGCTGGATTTGGAAATTTTTCAAACATTAAATACATTGTAGACATATTTTAGGCTACGTCTGATATTAATAAAATGTATAAATTTCAAAATTATTTTTTTTTTCTTTTTGACTAATGAAGATACCAGAAAATTTCAGTATCGAAATATATTGAATTTTTAAATTTATACATTATATTAATAACAGATGTAGCCTAAAATATGTCTACAAATGACCATCATCCGTTTGTAAAACCTTTCAATTTTAATTAAATACATGTTGCTAGACACATATTTAGATAGTATTTAATTAAGTAAACAAAAACGCAGTGTTGATTTTGATAACACTTTAATCTTCGTGTAAGAATCTATACAAGCCGTAATTATTGTAGTCTTCTCTGGTGAGACTGACAGGACATGGACCATTTAGAGAATACCTAAACAGGTTCCACGTGGCAGATAGCCCACTCTGTGACGATTGTGGAGACCTTGATACAGCTTGGCATGCCCTGCTGGAGTGCAGTTACCAGGAGGCCTGAGGAACATCTTTCATAACAAGACCACAACAACAACCATACAACCCTGGAATGTTGCACTTCTTAGAGACAAGGAGACACTAGGAGAGTTAAAAGTCTTGGTGGGCAGAGATTATGAAGAGGAGGTTTAGACAATCCGAGCCTCAGATGCCGGCACTACAATTAAACTTAAAATACCTAACTATACTACCCATAAAATAAGAGAAGGCCACTCTTCAAACCAAATAGTATTCAAAAGAAAAAAAACAAAACACACACAGAAATTCTTATTCTATGCGCCAACCCCTTACCCACAAACCTAGAAGCTTAAAGCCTAGATGAAGGTTAAAGAAGTAAAGAAAGCTACGACAAACCACCACTAACTAACAAAACCAACCGGCAAAGCTAACACAAACCTCAGGTCATACTACTCGTAAAGTCAGCCAAATAAAAGCTGATATGCGGAAAGGTAAAAGCAACTTCCAAAAGGCAAAAAGTCTGATCTGGTTTCAATTCTATGTTCACTGTTTATTTATTAGATAGAAAAGTACAATGACAATGTACCACTTTTTACATAAAAACACACTATTAAATTAAGGTATACGGTACAAATCCTCAGTTAGGTTTCACATGTGATACAAGTGCATTACGGAATCAACCACGATGTATTCAGCTTGAATGTTTCACTCAGAAAACACAGAGGGATAAGCTTTAAGTGATTGATATTCAAGCCATACCATTACTTTAATGCATTTGTCTTTTGCAAACTTACTACGACATCATTTACTTAGGTTATCAATCTTCCGCTGACAAAAATGCCCCGCTTTAGATTACACAGATTGTGGTATACCGTACTTCATCCTTATTTTAATGCTTGAGTAATACATCTATTATTTGATTAGTAAGTAAAGACATTGCGTTTAGATTTCACAAGTACTCTACCCAGTTACTATTAACTATTAGTATTAATTCTTGATCGGAGCATTTCTCAAAACAAAATGCTAAAATACTTGAAAAAATTATACTACTAGAAATTTGTCAATACAGGTTGAATATCTTTTACTTTAAATACTTGTTTAAGTTTATTTCTTGAGAATAAATTTGTAAATAATAGATACGATTAGGTTATCTTGAAAGTATTTACACGGTGGCCATATTTCTTGTAGTTTTAAAGTGCCCGAGTTTTAAATTTGTTCAGGCTGGACAAAATTAAAAGTATATTTTTCGCTGAAACCATTTTAAGATGCTTTTCAATCACTTTGGTTATAAAATTATACTTTAAAGTTAAATCAAAATGACAAAACCCTCGTGCTCTTGAAAGCCTTAGCAGTGCAGTTCTCCCTTTGTTAGTGGTTTGTTCTTTTAACATAATTGACGTTTAAAAAAGAAAATGCGTTTTATAGGTTTCTAAGTTTATTGAGCATTTATTGTGTTGTAAGTTTTATGAAAGTGAATTAATTAAACATTTGTTTTTACCTGTATGTATTTTTTCTTTTAATTTTTGAATGCATTTTGCATGTAAAGTTGAACAGTTTTACAAATCTGATATGTATAATTGAAACTAATATGATTTTTTAGGGATATTGATTATAGTTACGTGCGGCTAGAGTTTATAATATGGGTATTTTTCAGCTTGTTTAAAAGGTATTTATTCTGAATATGTTTGAGTTTTGTAGTAAAATAGCAAGGTACAAAACGTCACAAGAAAGTCCGGTAAAACTTCGCACAAACCTCCTAAGAATGTCATCTAAAATCTCTAATAGTATACTTGGAAAGATTATTCCGTAACGTTACTACGTATCCATTTGTGAGTCTAATCTGAAAGCAAAGGTAATGTTATGGTAGGTAGATAGCACATATATGCCACATGGCTGAGGAAAATGGCAGGAAAATCAACATAGTCAGGCAGCCTACGCACAGAATGCGCTGCTCTCGACGTTTTCTCATTCCTCGACACCACATGCTCAGGTGTGTCCGACTTTAATGTCACCAAATCGTACGGTTTTCAAGAACAAATGAACTTGCGCATTCGTCAATGGATCTACTTTTAAAAGAATTCACTCACGGCGCAATCTGAACCTGAGCTGCCTCAACTATGTTAATTTCTCTGCTTCAGCCATTTAGCATCTATGCGAAATCTACCGTCCACAATATTTGCTGAAAGCTATTGGAACATAAAGATATGCCAAACACACAATAAAACTTTTAAATAAAGCAATTCTTTACCATCAGAAAGGAATGTGCAAATATCGCAAAACTTATTACTTTATTAACTTATACTTATACTTTATTATACTTAAATTATAAAGGCAGTCAAATTTAAAGATGAAATTGTCTGTAATAAATGTTATGCTGACTTCGTGTAGCCAATATGAGTTTTAATTTGATACTAGAAGAAAATAAGAATTGTATATTTTGCTGATGTTGATATTGTTGATTGATTCACGTTGATAACACAATATTTATAAACGGAATACAAGTTTTATTCCTTAACACCCAACAATTGTTAGATTGAAAGACCGAAAGGAAAATATATTGAGAAGCCGGTGGTAAGAAGAGGGAAAATGTCTTGATAAATTAGCAGACGTCAAAAAAGTCACGTTTTCCCGACACCTCCCAGCCTCTTTGGTTTCTTCTGCAAATGCGCTTAAGTATTCCATTCTTTTGTCTTTCCTTTGACAATACTGAAATCTTGTAAATGAAACCTGTACACTCAGTTTATTTCTAAAAGGGTTTGAAATCATACTTTTAGATATGCCAACTAAAACAATGTAATTTCAATGGGTATTTAAATAGCCAGCTTATTCATATATGTTTTTTATTACAGACATTACGAAAAAACTACTTGTAACTTACTCCCTAAATGCATTGAATTGTATTTAAAAGTAACAAAATACTGTTGCCCAGGTATTAGCTTAGCTTATTGAAATTTATTTTGTATGTTATTTCATCGAAACATTAGGATTACTTGATATTTACGTTGGTTGAGTCAAATATATTTCTTGAACCTTTAAATTAGCTTTGGTTATTGTGTAAATTTGGCAAAAGTTCATTTTGTAACCTATAGTTTCATAGAAAAGTCTATATTTTCTTCTGTACTTTTCTATGATTCCTGATTAGAATATGCCATTATGTTAGATTCCAATTTGATTATAGGCCTAATATGAATTGTAAACATAAATTTTGCTTATGAACCAAATTGCATTATATTAGTCAATACTGTGTGTATAAATCTTTCTTAGTTAATCGGTATTTTATCATTAAAGAAACTTATTGTTTTAATTAAAAATATATTTTAAACTATTAAAATTGATAGAAATAAGTATTTATTGTGTTAAATACGTTTTTTGCGATACGTCAAAGTGACAGATTTACATGAAAGGTTCGCTGCAGCTTCCCCATGAAAGAAAGTCAGGAGGAAAGTCCTTCGGTAACAAGCTTCTATTGTACCTGATCTCACTGAATCTGTTCGTTTGCAATACAATAACATATCAAAATATACATGTATGGTCGTCAAAATCACTCTGCTTAACATAAAGGGTTAACGTGCTTGCAAACCTTATACCTTAGTAATGTATAATAATAATTTGAATAACTACTGGGTGTACTAAAATTTGTTTGTAGTCATATTATAAATATAAATATTGTGTGTGGTCTCATTGTCTTGTTTAAAGAGTATCTTTAGGAGTTATGAGGATAGTTGTGTAACGTTTTAATATTCTGGGTATTCTATAAATATGTACCTAACAAGAATAGCAATGAAAGTAACGATGAAAGTATCAGTTAGTATGAAATCTGTATGTGGAATATATTTTAATGTAGCTTTACTAAAGCGGTAACCATTACCCGCTCATACGCACTTAACACGTTGTTTTCCCCTCATGCGTAGATTGTCATGACGGCTATTTGCACTTAAGATGCATCTTGAAGGGGAGTCCTGAGCAAATGTTGATAAGAAAATGACAAAGTATTTTACATGTTTCGACCAAGATTGTCTGAGTTTATGCCTAGGCATATTGCGTATTTATAGAACATACTTTCACTGTACTTTTACTGGCCATGCTATTTAGTTTAGGCGCCTGTCATCCCATTAGGCTTAACCATACACTTATGTGTTTTAGAAGATAACATATTATTTTGTAATTTTATTGATAAAATCATGACCATGGAAGTAGTGTGTTACAAGTTAGACATGTTAAGTTTTGTTCATTGTTTTTTGTGTGATAATATTGATTGTTGTCTTGTTAACATTAGGAAGTGGTAAGTCAAAATGTTGGTGGAAATACTTGGCCACTAAATTTATATCGAACACAGAAATAAAGATTTCGTTCTTATAGATGAAACATGACGGCAAGCATAATGTCAGGTTTATTTATAATCAGTTCTTTACAACCCGGCCTCTGGCTTACTGAATTATGCTTTTTTGTTCGGATCAATTGGAAGTGGGGGAGATCGCATTTCCCATGCACGCATAGGACATACATGGTTGTAACAGATACGTGCGTCAATCGTTATTTACTTTTCTCTAAGGTGCAGGTAAGTAAAGATGCGTAATGCACCTGTTACTAATCGACTAGCTTTACTAGATCAAGGTTCGTTGAAATTAAATAATAGTATACACGTAGTTTATCGTCTCACAATACCAATAAGGTGGTTTATGTACTTCATTTTGTTAACATCTAACGAAAAGGTAACCTACAGTGAGCTTTCTGAGGTACAATGTCATAGAATAATGATAACAGTGCTATTATTATTATTCTATGACAAGGGTGATGGATGGGAACCGGACGTCTTTGGCGAGGCTAGTACTGAGCGAGTGGTGCTGGTAGATAGATAGGTGAATGACTACATAACATCTTGTGCCACCAACTGTAGCGACGTATTCTTAGAGAAAAACATTTATTTTCAGCGAGATGGTGCTACAGCTACACTGATCAAGAGTCCGTGCAAGTGGTTCAACGAATGTCCCCAGGACGCGCTAACTCACGTTACAGGGATATTACATGGCACCCAGATCCTCTGATCTAGGCACATACGATTCTTTTTCTTGTGGAGACATCTTAAGTCTCGATTGTTTGCTCACCAACCCACGAACTTTGATCGAATTGAAAGGGTGAAAGGAGGAAGTGGCTGCAATCGATAGTGAGTGGCTGGAACGGGTACAGTCAGGTTTTCGCCAAAGACTTGAGGCTTGCATCTCGGCGAATAAATGCATAGGATAATGTAATTCTCCTATTTGAATGTACATTTTAAATGACTGTAACCTTTATTTTGACAGTAAGTACGTTAATCTTATATTTATTTGTGTTAATATTAACTTTAGTTTAATAACAACGGAATTTATTTAAATCGTCCGTTTTACGTCGGTCACCCATATAAAAAAATGAAACATAACTAGCAACAAACCCAATGTAGATGCTCGTTTCTAATAGGATTCTTAACAAAATTAAGTCCACAATCATTTAATGATGAAATATATAACAAAACTCTTTAAACAGGACCAAATGTCAAAGGTAAACTAGTGGTGCACCTACAGACTGACACGCTCCAGTAAGACTACCGTTCAGGTAAACTTTCGAAAGTGAATTCAATGTTTAAACCAACAAAACACAGTTATGTTAAAATGGATAAGGCAATCAGGTAATAATTTCGCGGTAGTCGCCAAACAAGTTGTTTAATTAGAGCCTTACCTTTGCTTAGTCAACTCATCATGTGACATCAAAATTGTGTCGGCAAAGCTTGCCACGCAATTGATATTTGTTTAGAAACAGTGTTTTAGTAAACCATTTCCTCTTGTGCAAACTGTGAATATTAAGTGGAAGTAAAGCCAGAGAAAACTCACCACTTCAAACAAATGAAGATGAATGGGTTGAATTAAAATGAAATACAGCCCTCATTAATAAGCGCCAAGCGGGATACTCTTCCTTTGTGACTGTTGTTTGCTGACCTAACCAAAACAGAAATTATAATTTATTCCTTTTTTGGTACTGTATTCTTATAGTACCACAGATTTTGTTTCCAGTTACTGTTCTCTTTGTTTAACTGACTAAACACAGGGTGTTGCATGCTTTATCGCTGATGATTACATTTTATAATTTTCATGTCAATTAAGATGAGTTAGTAGATCATATTCCATTCAAGGATTACAAAATACGTGTTTGATAGTTAAATAAAATTTCGGAACTACTTACGATATTCCCGTAGTTTTTAATATACTTTCGTCAATCGGTATCACAATAAAAACAGGTAGGACAACTGAGTTCGATTTGATTTAAATCACTTTCAAGGGTATGCTTGTTAGTCGCTTATATGCCGTCACAATCACACAAAACAACAATATTATACATTTATCAGTAACGAAATTATTATCAATGCCTAGACCGATCAATAAAATGTGTTAACGTTGAAATTGGTACATTTTATTTTGTATACTATTCACTGTACCGTTCAGTGCGTACGTTTACGTTGGAACTTCGATAGTATGTTCTTTTTAGGCTCCTTAACCTCAATTTTATTGATTCTTTTTATTTTCTCAGTTAAGTTGCATACTGATATATTTAATTACATTTTAGTGTGTTTATTGTTAACGGCTAACTAAACGCTTTCTTCATATCATGTTACTTCGTAAATCCCCTGTACCCGCCAGCAAATCTAAACAAACTTAATTGTTTTGCTATCAGGCTATGAATTCGGGTTTACCTCCAATTTAAAATAAACTTTTATACAAGAAATGAAATTATTGTCAAACTCGATCTGCTTTTACAACATGTTTATTGACCTATTGTTCTAAAAAATCTAAATACTTCCTTACAATATCACTGATCTAACGTGTACGACCGTACGTTAGTCTCCTTTTGGATATATTCAAACATAATGGGTAGTAATCGAAGAGTACTTGTATACATACACTATGAAGGTTGTGTATAAACTTTGAGCCAAATTATAAATATAACTTTAACAAATCAAATAAGTTTTACAGGTCAAGACTGAGTATTAAATTACAACACATTTAAGTGGTATTTAGGTAGCTGAAGTTCAAACTAATGATAGAAATAACTCAAGGTACAATCATAAAAATTACTAAAGGAACAATGATGGAAATTTACGACCGATGGTATTTCTGCGTTCGGTCTCAAGAATCAAATACATCAGCAATCTAATATTAAACATTCTTTCAGTATTAAACCTGGAAAATTTCAAACTACCATCTCTGACATATATTGGTTTCTAGAAAGGAAATTTATCTGCGCGATATTTCACCAGGAACATTAAACAGAATAACGCCAGCCAGCTTAAGTAAAAGAGGAGATAAATTTATCTCTAGCTAAAGGAAAGCCCTCTAGCCGCACAGTAATGCATTTTATAAGCCTCCGGAAAGGAATTCATCTAAAATGGAAAAGAATAGCGGGGCGGAAAAGAGACGTTCTACGTTGTAATTTATTCAAGCCGGAGGGCGGTTCGCCACCTCAACGCGCTTGAATCACATCTGATTGTGCTGCTGAATTATCCCACTTGTCTTTAGAAGTGGCGCAATTGATCCCAGAGGAGATTGCGCAGTCGAGCCGAGGGTTGACGAACCTAGCCGATCAGTTTACGAGGGGTGACGGAAACACCCGAGTTGCTTACACGTTGCTCGACGCGTTACATCGGATTAGTCCGCCACTGTCTCTTGTAACGGGGAGGCTGTAATTATTAACGCAACTAAAGACGCTCTTTTACGCTGTTGTAAATTGTAATTGTACTAGTTATTTTGACGTAAATGTTGCTTTCTTAATAGATACTGTTGATTCAAAACATTTCAACTGCTCAAAGTGTTATAGAATGTTGTGTGAAGTGTAGAAGATGTACTTGAAGATGGATTTTCTTGGCTTCCTCTTCCTCACAGCTTTAACTTACTCTAATTGGATTCAAGGTAGAAATCAAATTTACACATTTATATTAACAACTTGTTACAATTATGGTTATCTTAATTCAAAAAGTTTTCGAAAATATAAGTCACCAAAATATTTAAAAGACGTAATAATTATAAGAGTGATAAGTGACTGGTACCATTTATTCTGATTGGTTTCTTAGTTATATAATTGCTTTTTCATATAAAAACGTTTATAACTGATTACATACTTCATGTTATAATTATATCGTGCAACATTTAGGAGTACATTTACTCCTAAATGTTGCACGGTATTGTCTATTTAAATGTTAAATATAAGTACTATTTGTGTGGATTTTCCAGTTAAATTTGGGTAAGAAATAAAAACAAGATATTACCAACATTCTGTATTTTACAGGTTTAAACAAAGTAATTAAGACAAAGTCATATTTTAGTGTGTGTTTGAAACCAATTTGCAATACTACTAAAGTATAAGTAGTAAAAAAGTATCTTAAAATTGCACTATTTTAATAATCATGATTAAAAAGTACGTCTTTTAATGTTTTCTTACGCCTATGCGTAAATTATAATTCTACTATAGGTCCTCTGTAGTAAGTGACTTACTATACTTATAAAACATACGTCGCCTAAGCTTTTTTTTTAATTTATAGGTTTGAACTTTGGGTGTTTACTTAATAATAATGTAAATACATTGAAGGTTTTACAAAACTATAAGCGTAAAAAAGCAGAACCAAATTTAAGGTAAAACAAAACTTACATACAAAACTTACGCGTTGTAAGAAACGCACATGTGCATACAATACTAATAAATGTTTGTTTGTGCTATTGGAAAATACTTCTAGATTGTGACCACTCTGAATTAACTCTTAAAACACTGGTTAATTGTCAGGTACCCGTATATGCATCGTCTTGCCATAAACGAAACAGGAGAACACCATTGTCAGTCGACGAAGACCTTTTCTTAACAAAATCTTATTTCTAAACATTGTATCAACGATATTAAAAGCACTCTGTACGCATCTAATTTTCTGATTGTAAAAGGAAGTCTTGATACCGCTCTTATCAAAGATTGTTACGTATAATGAACCCTAAGAACAATACGGCGCGAGGTGCGAGGCGCGAGGTGCGCTGACAGGTGGCCAGGCAGGGGCTGGACATCACTCATGCACCCTTGACAAAAAGGGTTGGCACTGCGCCAAACAGTTCCACACTCTCACTATTGTCCGCGGTCCACTCTGTGTCGTTATTTACACAGTTTACACTCATTTACAAAAACAAATTACTGCATGAATCATATCTCCTCGTCGGCTCCAATATTGTCCACTCCCGGGAGGGTTTTATTTATTTCATTTTATGCGCCAGGCGTACAAACGTTTTGATGAAGTAACATTTAGGGTTTATATAACTGAATGAGGATAAGTTTTATGTTTTAATTTGTTGTGCAGCAGTTAACGCTATTATTGTTCACGCCGATTCACACTGAGGAGTGAATAATATATTTTTACGTAAGCACATACAAGTTAAAACATCCAAAAGAAAAGTTTGTTTGAACGAAAGAATTTACCAAACTAAATTATTGTTTTCCTACTCTCTCAGCCAATTTAGCTTTATTGGTTTACATTTTTGATACAAAAACAATTCCAGGAAAATACAAGAAAAGTCTGTTAAAATATATCCATGAACAAGGTTTTTTTAGAGTAACTGAAAAGACCAACTCTCATAAATGTTTAGTGTTTTGTAATGTTGGTAAACTAAACATGAAAATTCAATTGCTATAACAACTTTTACGCGTTTTTATTACTGCAAAGGCATAATACGTCACGTTTTTATTCCTCTATTAAAGGCTGCTCTTTAATCTAAGTCCTAGGTGTGATTTTGCGGCTTCTAAATTTGTTCTAAAACAAACGTGTTTGTGTTCCAAAATGACGCTGTTTCAAAATGTGTAATCAGTCAAAACATCAATTTTTATCATATCAGCGATTATTTAAAGCGTAATTGGCTTTGTCAACTGAAAAGGTAGACACTTTGTAGAAAGTGAAAACTAAGGAGAATATAAGATGAAAATGCAATAGATTAAAAAAGATAGATTTAATTATTGAAACTGAAAAAATACATAAAAGTAGTTAAACATCCACAACAGCCACATTTACAATATATTTTACTATATTGAAAAACTGTCAAATTTAACTATTGTAATATCAACAGGATAGTGTCATTCCTAATTATGTGTACATGACAGATTTTAATAATAGTACAAGTATGTTTATTATATTAGTAAATAATTAATCACATACATGGATTACATAGGTAATGTATTTACATTTGACCGATATCCTTTCCTATTTTCGAAGTGATTAATTTTTACACTTTAAAAGGTGAGTAGCTATCTTCTGTACGGATCAGTTTTACATGTTTTGTTAACTGAAGATTTAATGTAATTTACCATATTTATAAAAGCTGACCACCATCAAAATAACTGAATAACAATTTCTAACTGCTTTACAATGTTACAAAAGCTAACCGTCCGATTATGAAGAGCTTAAATATAAGCTATGTTATGTCTCTCGTTTGAAACTTATTAGAATGTTCAACAAAATAAATCGTATTTTTAAAAACGAAAATAGCTTAATGTTCAGATTGGTCTGTGCAATAGTATGATACACGTGTTCTGAAAGTGTTATGTCTTAAGAGTATTATGGATTATAAATAATGCCTTAAACCATATAATTGTATCCTAAAACCAGGAATCCAATAAACAGCTTGTTATTCAAATGGTTGAACAATGTCAACGGTGTCAACCAACAACTAAAATTTCAAAACCTGTGACAAATAATTTCCATTGAATACCTTATGGCGTTTTAATTAACATTTAGTACTTCTATACTCTGTTTAACTCTTATGTTACATTTTAGTATATGTAAACCGCTATTTTAGACAGAATTGGTTGAACAGAGTTGGCATTCTACTTATTGTAAGCATGGATGGTAAATTAAATGCGTTTGTTAATAAGTTACATAATTGTAGTTTATTATAAATTAACCATTTAAACGAACCATTTAAACTAACCATGTTGTAAAAACCTCATTGTCTTGCATCTACGAATACGTCTAGTTGCTCCAATAAACGTCTGGTGAACTCCAACCCTACCAGACTGAACTATATACAAATACAGTATCATAAAATTTAACAATAGGTAGTACATGAAAAGGGGTACTCAAAATATGAATAGAAACACGCCAAGGTTTTGCCAGTACAATTTCTTAGGCTACAAACTTTGAAATGTGGTTTGAAATTTCCTAACAAACAAATTGTAATAGTTTTGTAACTTTTGTGGAAAAAATATGTTTCATTTCATTTCAAAATACTAACCCATGCTATTATCCATCAATAAAGTTTGAAGTGGTATTGTTTTAAACATAAGTTGAAAACCGCATTTTGAACTGGAGGATCTTTCAAACTGACGGACATTTAAAATAAGGTAAAACCTTTGTTACCCTATAGTTAATGTTCAATTCCAAGAACTAAATGGGCAAACATCAATTTATCATAAGTTATTTTACCAAATTTATAACCATTATGCCATGCCGTTTTTGTCGTGATTTGTAGTACAAGTGGCTAACCAGAATATTAAAATGACTTAGTTACGTTTACTAAAGGTATGTTTCTAGATATCTTGCAAGTTGTTGGTTTTACATGTTATAAGGTTAAATTCTGTATTATTTTGTCATAGCAATTTTTAACAATCCCATAGTCATCATTATCAAACATAATTTATTAGCACACAGTTGGTCAGTTAAAACAATGAAAACATACTCACTTTAGTGACAAAAGCTTGTGAATAACAGATTACATTTTCATTGAAACATTTTTCATATAAAGAGCTCCCCTTAAGGCACATGTTTATGAAGTTCAGTCGAACGGAAACAAATATTTTCTGGTGGTTGGCCCAAGCCAGGGTTGTTCTGCCAGAAGGATTTATTCATTCAACCCACGTTCCCATGAAAGTGTAATGGACCGGAATTCACGGACTGGGATAGATCTCAACCCTTCAACTCTACATTCAGTTAAGTACGTGGAATACTGAAATGTGACCACACCAACTGAGCTTACTGATTGGCTCTTCATAATATCCGGAATCGATGGTATCGTAATTGGCTTTATTCTACGAGTAGTAACTAACAACTCTAAGCGTAATTCAAACATCATCTAGGTGAATTATATTAATAACACGATACGCAATGGATACAAAATGGTACATTATTGACAACTACGTTAATTTTTCTTTACCACCTTTTAAAAGGTACAGTATTATAAATTGCGATTATGTACAAAGGTAAAAGCTCATAAAACGAGCTTGGTTGATGTAGACGTTCTCGTACCTATATTTTCAACGGCGTGTGTTTGAAAATAATTTTAAGTTTGGAAACAAGCTAAAATATTTTACTTTAAAGATTTATTACTTTTTAGAAGTCAAACTAAAACGTTTTCCAAAAAATATCACAACTACTGTATGAGAAGATGTCGATTCCGGTTAAGTTCCTTTATCTTACCTTTACAGTCGATAAATTGTACTGTATAGTATAAATATACTTATATTATATTTTAGAACAGATTCACGGAGGATGCTGTAATTATAATTAGATAAAAAGAAAACGTACATAGTACCCTGGTAAAATTGTATTTTAACATGGACCGGTTTCAACCTTTAGGCCATCTTCCCGCATGTAAGTACATTGCATAATAATTATTGTAAATAGTATGATTTTCTAAAACAAACAAAAATCACATGGACAAAATTCGAAATTAATAGAAACAGTTACTGAAAAATGAAGAATCTCAAAATGTGTATAATATAAAATGTTTTCATGAACTTCTTATCTTTTTGATTTCTTCGAATATGGGGTTCCTGACATTTAAATTACTAGTGTTTAATATGTTGTGCGGATTTTCAATTTTACTTAAATATATGTGGAGGTCTTCTTTACAGTTCATCATCAGGCCTTTCCTTTCAACATCCAAAACGGTTAAATTTTCTTCGATATTTTTATAGTTGTGGTTTGAGTTGAGGATGTGTTCTGCAAAGTTCGATTTCATGCTTGTTGTGTTGTTGGATTTGATTGCCTGGATGTGCTCTCTGAATCTTGATTTGAAGGTCCTCCCGGTTTGGCCTATGTAGAAACTTTCGCAATCGGAACATTTAAGCTTGTAGATGCCAGATTTGTCATATTGATTAGGTTGATTAGGGGTTTTATTTGTTCGACTGTTAATAATGTGAAATGAGTTGTTTCTTGTTTTAAAACTTATTTTATATTTATTATTAACGAATGTTCGTCTGATTGCACTATCAGCATGACGGCTATAGGGAACACAAACCATTGTTCTCTCATCATTTATATTGTTTGTATTTAGATTTTTCTTTTTCTTTTTTGTAACATGTTCTCGATCATTGTTGGTTTGTAACCATTCTGAATCGCTAAGTGCTTTATGACATTTAATTCATGTTTGTAGTCAGAACTGTTAAGGGGTGTCTTTATCAACCTATTCAGCATCCTGTGAAACCCCTGGGTACTATGTACTTTTTCTTTTTATCTAATATTATATTAATACTGTTAGTTGTAGGAACCAATGATATTATTTAAAACTTCCACGTGTAGCCTGTGGCATCATTTCACTTCTACTTAACGTTCGTCTACGTCACCATACTGCCCTTTTTAACAGACATTTTTAATGTTAACATATTATAAGCTAAACTTTACAGTACACGTGGCCTAGGCTTTGCTTAGCTCATGTCGCAAAGCCAAGCAATATGCGTTGTAGGCATATCAGGACTGGTTGTCACCCTTACACACAACATTATTTTCTTGGCAACATTCATGAGAGTAACTGAGTAAGTTAGGTATTAAAGAAAATGTTAAAGTATAGTGCAGTTTTATTTTGCAATAAAAAACAAGTACTAGTACCAAATGAAAGACGAGTACTTACAATATCACATGGAAATTTAGTTGACCTTTGTTGACTCCTTGAACACTCACTAAACGTAGGAGTATAAGTTTGCTCGTGCATCGTTCATATAGCTGACTGGGCATGGTTTCTTTTGAATTACTTGTCTTTCCTAAAAAGACCAGCTTAAAAATGTACACCCTTTTTTGAAGAAATGCTTTGGTTCGGCGTATAAAGGCAAACTGAAAAATTATTCTTAACAAGAAAATTATCAATCTTAGTGGATCCGTGGCGGATTGGTATGGCGCGCGACTCAAGAGCTCATCACTCCGGTAGCGCGGGTTCGATCCCCGCTGTCACCACATACAATTTGTAATGTGACTATACGGTGATGCTAGGTAAAGTTCGAGGTTGAGTGGTAGAGAGGACTTTGTAGTCCTAACTTCGCCTCGTTAAACAAGACAAACTTTACCTTTTTACCTTTAACCTCATAAATCGTAAGGTTTATTAAGCTAGATAGGACCTTTTGGTTTTGGGCTATGATGTGTCTGTCTGCTTGTTTGTCCTCGAAGTTTTATAATATATGTTTGACCTGCTTTGTGAGGATTTTGACCCTTGACTTTATTATTCGAAAAGATTGATACACAACAATTGATAGTATTAGTGAAATCGCCTACTGTAGCAATGGAATTGGTCAAGCTCTACCTAGCCACTGATAGGCTACACCTTTTGGTTTTTTGATATCTTAAGAATGTAGAGATGGTGATATCTACACATATCTTTGTATGTTAACTTCCAGTTAGTCAATAGTCGTACTAAAAAACCAACAATTATTATTGAGCACGTTAATTAGAACAATTGGAATTTGGATGTAATTTAAGATCTACTAAGAGAGTAGAAACCATACCTTCGTTCTATCTCTGCCAAATCAATAGAGGATACTTAATATCGTATGTGATTCACAAATTAGTTAACGATCCCTAAGACACGTCAATCGCTACGTTTAAGCACATTGTACATAAACCCAGCCATCCTTTATACTATAACATGATTAAATGTCCGAGCGTTTATAGCTCGAGCTCTAAAACTGTTCCGGTGAAGAAGAGTTGATTTTAGAGTGGAATCCAATTTCAGAGGAATCGATTTCGGTAAATCCGATCGGATAAATAGCGCCAGGTTGGAGAGGGAGGATAAAATATCAAAGCTGTGTGAGTGGCAAACCTGGCGTGTGTTGGATTGTGTGACTTTGGCTGAACTGTGTTCAGGAAGAATGTGTTTCATTACAGTCAATATCTCGTGTTACAACCCTTACGTCCAGGGAACGTAAACATTTAAGGGCTGCGTTTATTAAACGTTTTTATCTTATTTTAGCTGAGATTGAATATTTGTTAAAGTTCAAAAACGCATTGTGTGTTCAGCACAAGTTTTGATTTAATTTGTCTCAACAGTGTTTTAAAGTGTGTGTGCTATTTACTAACGTTGCCGCTAGTGAAGCTGCAAACGGTAGAATTTACTTGATAAACGAGCTTATGTCTTCCTGATAACCAACGTCCTGCCGGCATGGTGGCTAAGTCAGTGGCGTACGAGAGTGCGGTTTCGAAGTTTGCAGGTTTCAACACCACCTCAGCCAACGATTGGTAGTCAGTTAGGTTAATGCACTTAAGTTAGAATTAAATAATTTTCACAATGACTGTAATTCGAAAGTAAGGCTTTCAATCTGAGTATACTGAAAAAATAGGTCTGTGAGGATTTATTTAATTCCACCATGACTGCTCTGGCTGCATAGGCACTTGCTATTTGGCGGATTAAACCTATAGAAAATACTACAGTGGCCAAAAGAAGAATAAAAAGTATCCACAAGAGTATTCATATAGTCTTCATCAAAGTTTGAGGATGAAACAGCGGGGTTGTACTTTGCAATCGATTGTAAAAAATACATGTAAAAATGTTGACGCAAACAAAATTTCACAGTCGATGAAACCGTAGCTCCCATTTAGCAAGCGGCTCTGTGAATTTGCAGCTAAAGATGACTTGCGCAACGTGATCAACCTACGCACTCAATTTAGGCTGTATTATAAAATTGTAGTCCATAGTTTTGGTTAGTTGAAGTATTTAACCTATTTCTACTTTTAAATGTACTTGAAACTGTTCAAAACAGTAGTCACGGGGCACCCAGTGTGCAGCAGTTGAATCTCGGGTTGAATACTCATTATGACGTCCCGGTAAGAAAACAGAAAATAAATTGACAACAATATTCTACAATTTTTACTTGAAAATACTTTTTCAACATTTCTTAATTGACAAATAGCTATGACTCATCAGTCGACAATAACAAATTCAGAAAAAAAATTGTCCCACAGATTTTTTAACTATAAGGTGAAGTTTTCTTGTAAGGCACATTTTTGTTTTATTAGTGAAAAGAACCAACAGAATACGAGCTCATATATTGAGTCTACCCCTACAACTACGAAAAAGAGTTTTTGTCGTTCTGTTCTGAAAACCGCTGCTTTAGACACATGCATTGACAGTGCTAAAGTGTCACTTTTTCACCCAGGTAAATAAAGTAATGTTTTGATGACATTTTACCCCCTAGGGAGAAAAGGATAATTTTAATGATCTTTTTGTGGCATGAGCATCAGCTGGTACTCAACGAGTTTGTTTTGAATTTTACCACTGTGTGTAAATCATTGTTACAGCTGTTTCTTAAAAACAATATATTTCTAACTACTGATTTCAAAGCGATGTTTACTTAATTAATACTTTATAATGTTAAAAGATTAATTGACATACATTTCTCATTATTATTTCAATCATGACAAAAAATATCGGTCATCACTCGGCCCGAAAGTGTCTATTTGACCCTCAGTCAGCTAACATGACCTCCTGTCAAACAGTGTCCAGGTCAAACTTCAGGACCTAGTGATGAAATATACTATTTAACCACTTTCTCAAAACTTGGAATCTATCTACAATATAACAGTATATATTTTTCTCTCTCATAGTCAACGAGAAAGAACTGTTTACTAATAGACTGTGTATTTAAACCGTTGACACTTATAGAAAAGGACTATTTAATTGTTTTGTTACTGTCAAGAACCGTTTAATTGGTATTTGAAGAAGAAAAACATACACACAAATACATTTTTACAGTATGCAAAAAAAAGGAATATTATTGTACGAGCATTATTATAATACCGGGTGATTACAAATGAAATAGACAACTTTAATAGCCTCTAAAAACTACACTGGTGTATTTCAACATAGTAAGTGATATAGGTTTGTGGAAAATGTCTTTAAGTTTATGTTGGTACAAATTATGGTGGAAAATTCTGCAGAAACGTTTGAAAATTACAACTAATACATTAAAGTTAGCACAACGCTTAAATAACAATAATAATTTTGTACGTACAAATTTTTGTCAGGAGATGTAACATTATCTTGAAAATGTCAACACATTGTTTAATCGCCTAATTTTCAGTGATGAATGTTTAGGCTTGATTGTATGGGTAACTGAACAAGTAAATGTTTAGGCACTTCTCATGCCACCACCTCATTCACATCCTTTTTTTGAAGCTCTTGGTGTGAAACCTTCGGGAATTATCTGAAAACATTCTTTTTTAAGGCTCTGACAATTTGGCCACCAAAAAGGATGGCGTCTGAAAATCTGTTCTTGTACTTAGCCGAAATTTTGCACCATAGAGAAAAGCAGTTCCCTCGGATCTTAAAAATTGCAAAATCGTAATTGTGAAATCAAATTTTCTACAAATTTTGTATTTAGCACTTTTTCTACCTCTGACGGTTTCGTTGCTAAATCAGTTTGAAGTATAATTGCCGAAAACGGAGCTCCCACCGAGCTCGAAGGGCAAGTAGGTCTTTATAATTGTGTAACCTATTCCGCACTCAGTACCAGCTTGACAGTGTCTTATCAGAAGGAAAGACTAATGAGTGTATCAGTAACATTGCTGTTAAAATATGTGCTCGTTTGAATCGGTCAAATTCATAAATCTTATCGTCGTAAACAATTATGATAACTAACCTAATAATAACGGCAAAGTTAAAAACATAAGGTTGTACTAAAGTGATTTAGCGAACCGAATTATTCATATACAGCTGTAAGGTCAAGCGTCCTTTTGAAAATGTCAGTGTCGTTCAAAGAAGTGGTTGAAAGTTTTTAGCACGTTAAAAGCCAGTCAATCCTTTGAGCCCTAAAGAAATTACCCTCCGACTTCTTGGATAAGCCTTGTGAGCCAGATCAAAGGGACTTTCAGATTTACATCAAAGGATATCGAGTCTTTGATTTTTGATTCACTTTACTGTCATACATTATAAACTAAGGAATGTCAAACTTTCTATTTCTTATTCATGGATGTATCAGTTTTACTTTACAAAACTTAAAGATAGTAGTAGTCTGAGCGTTTGTAGGTTCTTAATATGTGTTATTGAAATATAAATTTTGTATAAAGGAAAGTTCTGCATTAATATTATCCAACAAATATTTACCAACAAACACTACATAACATTCCAATCTATGTGGGTTTACAGAACAAGCAATCTAACTCAATGAAATCTATAAAAAATAGTAGTTTAGTTCTTTGATTAGGTTGGTTGGTCCTAATATTTTTATTTCCAACTAGAAATAAAGGGAGATTACAAAAACACTATGACTACACAAAAGATCAATTGGGTTCTGCCTATTTTTATGTAAAATAATATATATAAGGTTGTTTAAAAGTTTAAAGACAAAGGAATTTTAAAGACTCATATACTGCCGCATAAAAGTTCATTAGATACAGTAATAGCTCCATTCTTCAGAAAATCCTTTTTGCTAGAAATTATGTAAATGTTATTAGATTATTTGTTTTGCATCTTGAATAGCTATTATTTCGTTTAGCAGCAAGGGTGCTCATGCCTAGCTTTTGATGCCCTTATTTTTAAAACTATATTATTGTGTCATTTCATATCTGCTCATACACTCTTGGACAAAATTAACGCATCGCTTAGTTTGTTTCTCATAATTTTTCTCATCCTTCTTCCACTTCAAAAGTGGACATTTTCGAACTCAATGTAAGTAAATATTTAATTTAACTAAGCAGCAACAAAGAAATATGCAATATAAATATTCAATGAGAAAATGGATGGTACCCATCTTTGTTAATGAGTTGTTTGACATTTTACTAGTGGTGCGTTAATTTTGTCCAGGAGCGTATCTATATTTTACTTATCTTCTATACGCTTATCCTTTCCTAAAATTGTAACTGATTGTTCTGCTTGCTTTAAATCTTATTTATGGTTTAGCATGTAGTTGCCTTTTAACATCTTGAAGAAGAGCTCATGAATAATTTTAAAGATCCAATCTTGAAAAGACTAACGCAAGAGAGGTTATACCTTGAGGGGGAGGACTTGGTATCAGCTATGAAATCTGCTTACCTAGCCACATAAAGCACACTCCCCTACTAATGTCTCACCCCTCTCTCCCTGTAAGCCTTCAATAAACTCTTCCCTTCTCACCTCAACATTACAAACGATCCACGAACAAGTCTTTTGAAATATGGATTTTAGTTGATTTAGTTTGATTGCCCACAAGATGACTCTAATAAAAATTAGTTTCTTTTTAAAGGAGTGATACAGCAAAACAATATAATTATGCCTCTCGGCGTAAGACGAAAATGTGTTTTAAAATAAAGGTAAAGTAAATGATTATAATATTTTGGATTTCAATATTATGTGGTTTGTCATTTATATAAAATAAAACTTTTGGGTGGACTACAAAAAACAGTATTTAATAATAATTCAAGACGTTTCGATAATGCTATGATAATCATCATCAGTTGTATAAAATATAAGCATTAAAATAAAAAATAAATAATTATGTACATTTATTGTTTATAAAATTTTTCTTTAGTGTATATAATTACATTATTTTCTCTTTCTTATTATATTTCATACATGTGGTGATCTTCTTTAAAGCTAATAGCATAATCTAAACGTTTTGTATAATTTATTAAGTACTGTTTGATGTGGTTCACCCAAATCTTATTTTATATAAAGATCAATGTTTAACTATCAGTTACAAAATATATTGTACAGCAAAAAGAAAACACAACAAAACACGTATTACAACACTTAAAGTATAATGTATGTTTCTTATAGGCTAGAAAAAACAAAATGTGCAAAAGATTGAAAGAAATGTGACGAGTCGACCACAATATGGAGGAAAATATTGAAACGATTTGCATTTATTGAGGTGAGCAATTATCGGAAACGCATTGTCAAAATAGATTGAAAACATTCATTTTCTGTCGAACAAACCTCGTTTTATTTCTGACATTGAAAAGTCAGTTATCACAAACCCTCTGTTGAATTACTTTTCGTCGGATTTCTTACTCTGAAGGACTATTGTTCTCTTAACTCCACTCAAAGTATAAATATAACTTTGATAGCATGTCGCGAATAATTAGATGTGATTAAACGCGGTATAGTTTCAAGATTTGAAGTAAAGTTATTAAGTGGTGAAAAGTTAGATCAGTTTCAGTTGATTGTATTTATAACAATAATTAGTTTTTATATTTACATTTTGCATCTACATTTATAACATATGTTTTATGTTTAAACAGTTTAAATTTCAATAGTTTAGCTTACAATGTAATATATAAAAATATGTCTCATTTGGCTTTCGCCACATAGCATACAAAATAATTGCAAAAGTTTGACTTAATAGTTTTTACACTAAGCAAAAATCGTTGTACACGGGGTCAGTAGTGACGTCCACTTCACTTGGTCAGTTCTAGCCGTCATCAATTATTGCACTTTTGGCCGTGTGTATTGGGCTCCTGGTGCTTTCACCGGCCATTGGCAAAGGCGGCCATTAAATTTGAACCTGTTCAATTTCAGTGGCCAGTGAAACGCCAGTTACAGGTCACGTGATCTAGTGACAGTCGGTGATTTGCCGTGACAGCTGGTTCTTGTCATGGGTACTATTAGTATACTTGTAGATGTAGGTCTAGAAAAGAACAAGGACTTTTAGAAATAAATGATAACACTTCTCTTGTCTCAGTAACAGTGACTGTGTCGCCTCCTCATAGTACTTAATCATTTGTGACCCCAGCACACTAGACGAATTTCAAAACTCTCCATAGTAGAAAGTGCTATCTACAAACTACAAACCATTGCCACGGAGAGACAAGCGTTCTCAAAAACAACTCTGAACGATTTTATTTTGTTTGGTCAGCATATTACAAATCAATTGAGAACACTTCCTCCGAGAGGTTCGGCCAATTTACAGGCAAAACTTCAAAGTCTCATCACTGATGAGAAACTGAAACATTTGCCACAAGACCATTTGCCACCTGTACCATCGCCTTATTCAACAAATACATCTTCAAACCAAACCGATGAAGACGAAGACGTAACTATGATGAATGATTTACTCACAGTTGACGGTTTAATGTATAGACAAATTAATTATTGTAAACATTCTTTTTTATGTGTACGTGTCTTTCTTATGTTCGCTTATTTGTTTGTAGGTAAGCAGAGCAATAGTATATCGGTATCTATTATCAAAAAGTATGTTAATTTTTCAATGAAATGCACTATTATATACATTTATTATATACGAATAGCATAGGAGCAAGGAGACATAATGTACAGTGAATTTGTATAAAACTTACCTTCAAGTATGGTTGTAGTACATTTATGATTGCCTGGAGAACTTCTGCAAGGAATCTTGATATTGTTGTGGCTTGAACACGAATTATAATGCTAGGGGCTGAAAGCTGTCACCACTAGCTAAATACCGTAGCGTAACCTCTAATTTTGTCTGGCAGTTATCGCATTTTCATCACTGTGTCTTTTTTAGAAATCATTGGCTCAATCGATTTCAAAAGCTCGTTGAATTTTTCATAAGGCATTCTTAACTGTCTCCTGTATTCTAAAGGGTCTTCCATTGAGAGTTCTGAAACAAGGTTGATAACGCTCCAAGGGTTTATCTAAGCTCTACTCAGTCTTTTACCATACTCTTTTTCGATTTAAAATGGTTTTCAACTCTCCACTTAAAACCAAAACACATTCTTCTTCGCATCGTCAAAACATTCCTCAAACTCACTGTCACTCTCATGTTTACTCAATATTTATTAGATTTATTTTGTCAACAAAACAACACTTTTACATCAAACTGGCGGCCACTTAGAGAAAATATTAAAAGCCACTACTAATATCGTGTCTAAGCGTACTGGCCTTCCATTAATGACCGCCAGAACTGGACGCACCCAATGGCCCCGTGTACAACGACCTTATCAACAAGTCGTTTACTGCCTACCTATAGTTTCATACCTTTTGTTTGTCAGTACAATAATAAACACTGTTTTTGTCATTCTGCTTTACAAACAGCTTTAGTCACATGTATTAACGTGCTGAACTGTCACTTTTACACCTAGGTAAATAGTCATTTTTGTCTGAAAACAGCTGTTTTAGACACATTTACTGACGTGCTAAAGTGTCACTTTTAAACCCAGGTAAATGAGTTTTTTGAAGATTTTCTTTCTCCCTAGGGAGAAAATGATCAATTTTATTTTGCTGAAAGCATGGACGTCAGCTAGTTCAACAGTGTGTTTTGATTATTCAAATCAGTGTAACAGCTGTTTCTTCAAAACAATATTCAGTCTGCTCAGTTCAAAACAATGTTTACTTAGGTTTCTTTATTATACAGAAAACATTTATTGATATTTATTTCTCATTAATATATGCATCATGACAAAAAGTACCGTTCATCACTTGGCCCGAAAGTGTCTTTTTGGTCCTAGTGTCAAAAATGTTACTTTAGGACCAAGTGGTAAAATATACTAGTTTTGAAGATGTTTTTCTCCCTCTTGTAGTAAATCAGTGTAACAGATCTTCCTTCAAAACATTATAATTCAGACTGGTGAGGTCAAAACAATGTTTGTTTAATTGTTTCTTTATAATATTAAAACAATTAATGGGATGTATTTCTCATTATTATTTGCGCCATGACAAAGGTGTCACTTGGCCCACGCCACGGACGTGAACTTGACCTCCTGTCAAAAGTGTCACTTCTTTTTCCAACATTTATATTCCTAAATACGCTTGTTTTGTCAAAGTGCCATGTCTCTAAACCAATTAGATTGTATTTTCCGTTTAACTTATATATAAAATGAGTAGATTTACTGTAATATAGTTTGAAATATAATTTTTACTACATTTGTTTTCTTTATCTTTTGCTTACTTATCTATTATGAAATAAGCCTAGGCTATATTCTGCACGCTCGGGTGCCCTAATTCCAGAAATTAAAATTGTTTGGCAAAATGGGGACAACCTTACTACAATTGATATTACTTGTGGTTAAATTAACATTGCTTTTGTTTTTTTTTAGTTAATATTTAACTATTTGACAAAAATGTGTTACTTGCTAAATAAATACTGACAAAAACGTGAATAAATTTACAACATACATTTTCTACATGACTGAAACAACGCCAAAGATTTCCTCAGTGACCCTTCGTTCAATGGACGATATTAAAGAGAATACTTAACATTCCATTCTCTTTATAACGTAAAATCATGTTATTCAAACAATGTCATATTGCGTTTGGAATAATTGCGCGTACCCTTTGCAACATTTATTCCATCGGCGATACGCATTCATATTATAATTGCTATTGTGTTTAAAACAACTTCAAAAATTCCCTCGACAGTTAGAGATATTCAATAAAAACGTAAATTACATTGAGTTCACATGGGTTGGAAAATATTCATGTTTATTCGATAGCATTCATACTGTTGGTTTCAGATATGTGTCCCAATAATAACCACTACGTGTATATTAGCTTGTTTGTGTGTACATGTTGGTCCAAAAACGGGTAAATTATTAAAAACAAGATTTACCCTTTTGTGTTTGTTAGAAGTGCATCTTACACATTGTTAAAATATTTCAATACAAATTTCAAACAATACCTAATAGGTTGAGGTACAGTTATGTTTGGAAAAGCTTGAACAAGCTGTTTGTAAACGGTTTGGTTTATATTTAACCAATTTAAATGTGACTATTTTCCAGTGATATGCTCTTAAGCATTATTTGAACGCAGTTAAAACAGTTAATTCACGAATAAATTTTAAAACGCCTTAATTATGAACTTGCGTATGGCGTGCTGTATGTGCCATGTTTATTTTATACGTCAACCACGAAACAAGCTAAGATTAAACATACGGTTTCAAGGAAGGTAAAGAGCGTTTCCAAGATAATATTCCAAGTCGTTAAAAGGTCAGATCAGAAAACATGTAGGCTGCCAAAAGAAGGGGAATTCACTTAAGGAAGTTTTATCTTTCTTATTTAAGGTAAAGTAAATTAACATTTATTGTATTTTGCTTTTACCTCGTTCGCTGTGGTACAAGAAATACTATTCTAGCACATCATATTTTTAATATTATGTAAAAGAACTGTTCCGACATTCTCTTACTTCGTTTTGAAAGCACTCTGGTAACTTTTTGAACGACAATTAGGTTTCGTTTGTTCAAAGAAGCCAGGACAACACAAACCTGTTTCTCGATCATTATCCTTTACAACTGGCAACAAAGCTGAATGCAGCTAATTTCCCATCCAATTATCGTTCCAATCACGGACACACATGAGTTTAGCCCCCGGGACTAACAACGTCTCATCCAATGTCCAATCCTCTTCGTGTTTACCAATGTGCCACCTATACAAACCTGATTATCAAACACGCAATACCATTCGCACAATGTAGATCGGTGCACAGTTTGTTTCGTTTTTAAAATCAATGTGGAATCGAAGTATTGTTTTATGAGCTACATTTTAAGATGTAATTATAACTAGAAACCTTTAATTACAGTTACAAAAGAGGTGTTTACTTTTGTATTTGCCTTTTAATAAGAACAATGGACCATGGGTATCGTAACCAGTTTAATGCTGTCGTGACGCAGATCCGTGGAGGCCTATGACGATCTCGGAACGTTATATCCAAAACATTCTGTTTTACACTCCGCCATTACAAAAGAACGGATATTTTGTATATGTAGGAATAATAGAAGTAGCCTGATTTTAATGACATTTGAAATTCGTTTTCCTTTCATTATGCGTATTGAAAATTGCAACATAAAACACGTAAATTTAAAACAAAAAGCCCAGAGCAAAACTGTTCGTAAAGCAAAACACCTCGTAACGCCGGTGATAGTAAAGAACGAAAAGTTAAGGGCGAAGGTCAAAACGAGACTTGGAGCTCCCTCACATTAACTTAATGCCCGTCAGCATGCAGGAGGCAAAGCTAAGACAAGGTCTAAATCTATTGTGCTGCCTATGAATTTAAAAATTTAGTTTTCTGTTAAGACTTGCTAAATATATTCCAAACTGTATACCCATTAGCTAATGGTTTTAATATTAGGTAAACAAGTAAAGTTTGTCTTGTTTGACGAGGCAAAGTTAGAACTAAAAATCCTCCAATTTTACAGCTTTTTATGTTTTCCAGAATTGTTTATAGTTTCCAGGTCTAACTATTTTGACTTAGTTTGGCAAAGGATATATTTTTATTTCCGGTTGGTTTTGAAGAAACCCTCTTTGTTGGCGTTAAACTTAAGGGAATACTTGATTGTTATAGAAACTATAGCGAATGTTAGGCACAATCTACAAATTATAAATATACCTACCGCATTATAGTATTTACTCTTACAAAAAGGTCGCAACTACACTCTTTCAATCTCATCACCACACTAAGTTAACCACAAAATATAACAAAACAACTCCAAAACATCACATCAATACTGCTGTGGCACGTGCCGGGGAGAGATCACCTGACCACCCCCGTGTGAGAGGTGTAAGCTAGCATCAGACATGGCCAGGGGACAGGGGTAGCGAGCAAGGGGTGACACCCGACACCCCTGGGTGCGCGCTTGCCAGGCTTCTCTGCGTGCAGTCGATAATTATAATATGACACTAGAGCTAGATCACTTACAGAGATACGCCACGTTCCAAGACTCGCAATCAATACGCCGCGTAATGCGGGCTCGTCTTTATTTGAATACAAAGAAGTATTGTTGTGATACAAAATTGCACATATGTAGATCATTAGAACTTATTGTATTGTTTGCAACTTGAAATAATTATACATCTGGTGTTTATTTATAAATGCCAGTATAATATTGTTCCTTTTTAGCTTAAGTTTCCTAGGAAGGGTTGATT
The DNA here is from genome assembly GCA_018831715.1 of Matsumurasca onukii. Classification (NCBI taxonomy): domain Eukaryota; kingdom Metazoa; phylum Arthropoda; class Insecta; order Hemiptera; family Cicadellidae; genus Matsumurasca; species Matsumurasca onukii. The sequence goes on along the minus strand of CM032061.1, from coordinate 41,241,816 downwards.
GCTATATACGGCCGTATAATATGATAGTGAACTCACGTTAGCAACAGAACCATATAGGAGTGTGTTCCTGGAGAATTTCGGTTGCTTCTATAGAATTGTATTAATAACCAAATTCACCGTAACAGTATGGCCATAAAGTAACGTCCAACACTTTTCTAGAAAACCCTAGCTTAAGCATTAATTTTCTAGTGGCTACAAACCATACTATTATACATCTGACAGTTGTGTTTTCGGTTTAGTAGTAAAACTTTGTCGGACAGACAAAATTGATGATATTGTTTTTTAATTCGAAATCACACGCTCCAAGTGTTTATTCAAAATTTTCCCTACTGTTAAAACTAATGTTTGGCTGGCTATACAGTACTTAATTTCTTAGTTTATTACCAGACTAAATTCGAAGAAATTAATTAAACGCCATTTATTTATTGTACATTTATGATCGGTCTAACTCACATCCATGGTTTTCACTACGGGTTACAGTTTTGTGTGCCACGAATTTCATATACAAGATTTTTGTAAAGACGCAATATTTAATCCCAATCTTTAGAGTACATTTATTCATATACACCTTTAGCGCTTCGTCGTCAAATATAATTTCAAGTAAGTTATTATTTGTGAACTGAACGAAAAGCAAGGGGTGTAAAAATGGTTTTCCACAGAATCCTACAAGAGGAATATTTGAGATAAGAGAAGTTGGAGGGGAGATGAGCGTGCGAGGTAACGCTCTTTATGTGACTCGCTAAACAGATCTTATGTATGAAACCCGCTCCACGCCCCACGCCTAGGGCCAGCTACATCGCTACACGTCTCTTTTAACAAGAAATCGGCGTTCTTTCAAGATCCAAACTTTTTAGTAGATGAAAACAAATCTGGCACATTTGTCTTTGAAACTGGATTGATGTCGACGAGTAAGGCTGCTTCAGGCTTTTGTTCTCTATAACAGTACTTTTTTAACGATAACTTGAGTTGTAAAACATCTAGTTGGAATTATCCTATTTGGTGTTTATTTGGGATATAAAATATCGTTTCTAACTATATCAGTACCGGTACAGTTTCACTTATTGATAACAATTTTCCAAAGTTACATAGTTTTGTTAGTCAGATTGCAGAAAAAATTGCTGTAAACGTTAGGCGTTGGCTGAGGAAGAAATGAAATTATCTTACCGTAGTTGATTCAAGTCAAGGTACATTTTCTATTGAGAGAAATAGCGTACAGCTTTGGTTATCTTGTGCATAATTTCAGAAACCAAACTACTTAATATGGTGACCGTCATTTCCTTCAAGACATGATCAATGTAATGTCCTACATCGGGTTCAAATGTATTTTTGATTCAATGCGCCTAAGTTTTAACAAATTATCAAATTGCACTATGACTGCACGCTCACTGAGACGACAAAGCTATTAAATAATTAGCTAAAGGCAGTCAAGTAAAAAATAAACGCAAAATTAGTAGCTCAAGCAAGACGGCGTGACTTAAGTTTTATTTATGAACCAATTAAGGGTTTTTTTCAAACTAAGCGAATAAAAGCATGATTAACATAATTTTTCAACCAACACGATCTGACAAACAACCAGACATTTCATCTGAGCATTGGCACGAAACTGTAACTCTACTTTTACTAGTCTCCTACTATCAACATGATTAGATACGAGTATATGATTGTAAGATATGTTAGGTAAAGTATCGATGTGCGAGGTTTGAGTGACAGATTACAGCAGAAGTGTCACCACAGAATGTGACAGCCGCATCAACCTCACCACAGCAGTGTCAATATGTTGTTAGATGCTCCATAATTCCATGTTTGCACCTAATGAAAACCTTTTCACACTACTGCCTGTCTATTTTCCTTTATCTTATCACCACCTGAGTCAGTCGTTATGAAAATACTTTGAAAAACTGTGTTCCATAATAATTCTGCCTAAAAATTAGTCGAATAGGTTGTATTTAGACAGAGGTTTTGAACAATCCACTAGCTGGAATGCAACCAAATGTGCAATGTTTGGGTTTAAATGGAAAGTATTTTCACCAAAGACCTCGGATCAACAGCCAAATAATTATTACTGTACGTGTAAATTATCTTAAAATAACTATTGCATGTAAAATTTAGAAAACTTGTACTTTTGCACATGACATTTTTGTGTAATATTGAAAAATGAGTCACATATCTAAATGAACAACTGAATGATCTAGTGTATAGCTATGTTTAATTGTTTTTACTGGTATACCATCTATTTTTCTTTTTAAGACAATGAATAAAATCACGAAATAGTTAACACAAGTATTTAGTATAAATTGATTTCAGAAGTTGCTAAATTTGTAGTATCAGTAGTTTCCTGAGTCAATACATGGTACACTATAATCTTGTTTGTAATATAACCCGTAATATTTTAATTGAACGATTTCGATAGGCTTTGCAGAAGTACCCTTTTTTCGGTAAAATCCTTTTGAAAAAAAGTTGTTCAGAAACTCAAACATGTGATTGATTGCTTTACATGATATTATCGTCTTTATTACTCTTTGTACACTTTATTAATCATATAGCTAACTTACCTGTGCCTTATAGATTGGGTTTATCATGTTCATGCCGTCCAAGTAGTTATTGCAATCAATAACCTAAGTTTGGCAGCTGTAACGCCCCTAGCCCAAGGCAATGTCACATTCAGAAGCCGATAATTCAATGCTTCTTTGTCCATTGTGTCTCTACATTCTAAATCGTGTCTCAGACATATTATTTCATAACGTTTTACTTTAAAACAAATTTAAAAATCTTTACGAAACATATAATATTTTAAAAGTATGTTTCCGTTTAAAGGGTTATTCAAATTAAAATAACCCAGAGACTATGAAAACTCTTACAACCTTGCTGTCAAATCACGTGTAAAAGTTTGGATTTGTACATGATTTTAGTACTAAATGTGCATCTTAATAGTGTAACAATTACTATATTTAGACTTATTATATCACAATCAGCCAAAGCATGTAACACTGACACATAAAAAAACAGGATATAACACAACACTGAATATAATTATAAATAAATAGTGCACAGCTAACTCGAGATCTAAAACTAAAAATTATGTTTGATATTAATGGTTTTAAAAATGGAAAACTATTAGAACTAAATATGAAATACTGCAGTAGAAGTGCTTAAGATGATGCGATCCGATAAATGTGTCCTTTTCTTAGTATGACCCAGTTCAAAGACGAGATATACTTTCAGGTGACTTCTAGAATTGAATCTTCATACCATTGACAATACGGTGTGGAATTGATTTTGCATGCTTTCCTGTATTATCACACACGGAAGAGTTAAAAGTCAATTAATAGCAAACTATTTATCGTAATCGTTGTGGGTATTACAAAACCTTAGTTTGTAGACATTACTTTTTAATTATAATACGTGATACTTTTTGGTTTTATAAATTGACGTTTCATTTGAAATCAAACTGTACTATACACGGGTTATTCTAAGGAGATAGACGAAACTATGTCCCTTTCAATCTTAATTTATGTCCATATGGTACATATTATTTTAACCTAGCCTCCATTGGTATCTTGTAAACCATGAGTTTTGCAGAAATATTTGACTAGACTTCACCTTACTGTTCCCAATGACTACAATATTAATCGCCGAGATTTTAAAATATGTTAGCTAACTTAAGAATGTCTTATGGGCAGCCCAAACATAATACTGCGGTAATGTTATTTTATGCTAAAAGGTGGAACTTTTTAAGCCTTTTAATTAATCATGTAGCTAAAGAGCTAAAGCTTACTCGATTTCTGAATAACGCTTTTTCGGACAACATTGCTGGAACTTTGGAGAGCTCAACCCTCAACTCAGGACTGCACACTTCCAGGATGAGGAAAAAAGTGGTGAATAAAAGAAGGTTGAAAAATACAGAGTCCTAAAACTTATTTTCACGCCGATCCAACGATAAAACTATCATTGTTCTGTAAAACAAAAACTAACATTTAATTTGTATTTTATGGTTGAACTGGGTTGAAAGTTGAGTTTCAAGACGTTTTTGTCGTATTCACAAAGTCATCTTCGAGCTTCAATGACCGAATCTATGTTGTTTAAATTGTGATGGAAAACAAGATCTCCCACCTACAGACTTCTGTAAATATCACCCAGTCACTGGAGTCTGCAAGATACGCCTAGTATATTGAAACAACAGGAACCACGTATTAGTGAGCGAGATGTTTGAAGGCGGTCCTGAGCTTGCAACCTTACAAGTGGAGGGTGCGTCTCCCTTGTATTGATATACGCTCAGGGCTTTACCCCAAGAAACACGACCTTCACCACAACCTGATCAATACTTATGTGAGGCTGTATACACCAACCACTGACATTAGTTTTAGTGTTTTGGTATATACTAGTACAATCAAATTGCTAGTAATAGTGTGGCCTTGAGTTTGAAATAGTCAATTCACATATAGGTATATTTGTCGTGGTTTGACGTACAGTAGTCATATGTAAACAAGCAATAGGAGTATATATCAGTCATAGAGTGTCTGAGTAGAAGTAGATTAACTACATCTTTATGTTTGACTCAGTTAAACCTAGATATATCTGGCTCGTTTTGTAGTAGTCATATAGACCAGATCACACGGGAACGTATGTCGATAAAGCACACCATCGGTCTTGAACTGAAATGAAAGTGTCTTATGTATGTTTGAAATACTAATTATGTATAATCTTGAATTTTAAATTAGGTTGGGAAAAGTCGTGTATCCATCAAATTCAAAGTCGTCTATTGCACATTTGAGAGGATATGACTTCAAAATCAGTACGAGAAAGAAAACTTCAAATAATTAACGATTTCATATATTATCATTATATTTTTCATTTCAACAGGATCACTCTGCATACGTTCAAATGTAATTTGTTGCTATTCCACAAATGAGCATAAGTCTTCGATCAAAAGCTTTAGAGGTGGAAGATTAAACTGCAGCTCAACCTTGGTTTGAAATGTTCGATGTCTCTGTTTTAACATAGTTTTCACATAACGTTGTCATGCCACCTAAAGCAAGGTCAGGTAAGCGTATAGACTAAGCCACTGTAAGACATTTCTCGGCTTATTCACTGTAAATGAAATATTTAATTTAAAACACTTATATAACGAAAAGCTACGAAGCATGTCCCTGGTTAAGTTCCTAAACTTACCTAACATCACTCCTTTGGATTTTCGTTTTGTAATGAGTCAAAAGCATAACATAACACAAAATTTAAAAGAAAATATTGAACTAGGGTAGGATTCGAGCTGTTATTTTTGCTTGTTTTTGATAGGGCATGAAACTGAATTAATAATACAACCTGGACAGTCTATGAGTTGTATTAAACTGACAAAACAAAACGTTTCCTCTAAAAATTGTTTAGTGTTCCGTATAATTATAGGTTGAAAAATGGACTCAAATATGACTTTCAGGCACATTTTTTTCATCTCAATGTCTGTTTGCCAGAAAACATAAACTGTTTAAGAGTTTATATTAGCATACACCAAAGTTTTATAGGTATTTATGATATTTGGAGCTCTGTAATGATGTTGTAAGCGGCAGAATTTACAACGGAGACGTAGAGGGAGATGAGTGTGAGAGGTAAAGCTCTTTATGCGACTCGCTAAACAGATTTTATGGATAAAGCCTCGAGTCCCTCTTTAGCCTAAATCCTCTCCTCAATCTGCGTTACTTCAACAGCCCATGTGTTTATGTTGGGAAAATATTTCCATTATAAATATGAAACCTTTAACTAGTAACTTTTAATTGTGACTAGTAAATTACTTGTAACAACTTTATTGAAACTCACGAATCTTTAAACTTTAAGAAATCTGACTATTAGAATAATGCATTGGTTTTGTCAGAGCAAAGATACTTTAATATACCAAAGACGTATATTTTAATTTGTCATCATTGTTTTACTGCACCACTTTTGTTGGCCATCGTAACAATTATCTAAGTAGGCTTACAACTTTGAAAAAGTGTGCAAAATAATTATTATGATAAATGATGTGTTAAAAGGTTGTGTTAAGAGGTTTATTATACAAGTGGTTTTGATATTGAAAATAATAAATCACTTAAATTTAAATGTTTAATGACGTTTCCACATTATGAATACCAGCCTGACCAGCTTTCCTAATCCTGATTTATAAATGACACGTTAGTTCTGTATTCTAAGAACTTGTATTTAAACACGAAAAGATTAAGCTTGATTCAATTGATATCTTAGATTAAACTAATTAAAATAGGTTTTACAACTGGGTGTATAAAACTGATTAAAACTTATAAACTCACAACTAGTAAACGCACAGAAACTCAACCGTAATCGTATACTGCTGTTTATAATTTTCAATGTGATTATTTTTTACATTACCCACTAAAAGGTATCATAAACTCTTGATGTTCATACGAAGTTTCAATTCTGTGAAGCCTTTCAAGATAGCTTTTACATTGAAGTAGGTCATACTCAGGAAAGGTCATATCATCTGATCACATCTACTGAAAGACTCTTCTTCTATGTTCAATCTTTCTCCATTCTCAGTGCAGTGATACTTTTTTGTTGCGTTTAACAGTTGTCGAAATAACTATTTATTTCTTCACGAACTTAAATGTAACGTGTATATAGCTATTTAAACGGTAATAATCACAGTAGTGTATATGCATAAATTGATTCTAAACTAACTTAAAAGTTATTGGTTGTATGGCATTAGTTATAGTATTTATAGTTCAGTAAAATAATAACATTTATGTTTAAAGTTGGTACAAAAGTTATTAAACATGAGTCTAAAGGTGTTAAACACAGTAGGAGAGGTAAGAACAAAGATATAATTGATAAAATAATTAGAAACACGCAAGAGCTCTTAACAGATATAGCTACTAAATAGCTAATAATTTGCTGTATAAATTTGAAGACAACATTTGTTTATCAAACCGGGGTTCTCATTTGTTGGGTAAGTATGCTGACATACTATCCGATCCACCTTTTTTACTTACCTTTTACCTTTTTATAACCTTTTAGTATTGTAAATAATGCCTACCTAATAGAACTTCTACATTTCAAGCCCAGCCAAAATTAGTACATTATTTGAAAAGAATTTTGAAAACCAGCTGATATAAACCCTCATTTTATAAACTGTGTTTTTTAACAAATAAAACTTTAAAATATCCTAGTATATACGTGGCTTTAAATCAGAGGTTTCAAAAATTGTTTTATAATGTTAGGTAGTTTGTTTATTCTAATCGGTATTGCATTTTTGTTCCCAATTTTATACTGTCATTTTTGTTTTGATTGAAAACATATTTTAGCAAAGAGTTCACAATCTAACTACTGTATTTATTTTAGTATTTTTATACATATTCTTGTGTTAGCAATTCGGTTATTCCTAGAGTCATCATCATATACGATCTTGATAGTAAATTGTATGTAGAGAGTGTACATGGTTTCCTTTTCCATGCGAAATCCGCAGCCGTGTGTTACATTATGCTTGTACACCGTACTAACGTGATGTATAAGCATATGTAGCCATGCTCACGCATGACAGAGTGCTGTAATATGCTGTTTGACCAGGGTTGTGTTGACATGTTCGACAAAGCTTACATGCTAGGTTGCGTGATATAGGTACTTGACACAGTAAATTGATAAAATATCTAATACATCCAGGGCTAGTGATCGTCTACAACATTGTCTGTCTACTAGTTCACACGTAATAAAACAATAAATGAATATTAATAGTTTTAGTATACATCTGTTTAGTACTTGAGTGGTATGGATTGAGGTATTGGATATGTCCTGTTATTCCTTAGATATGTGTTATATAATTCAGTACATTTATTGAGGAGAAATCTTAAGAGTTCGCTGTTGGGGCTGTGACCTTGAATTTTGTCCCATAAGTGCAATGTAAAACATTTACTTTCTTGGGACACTTCATGCCTACAGTTCTTATTTGAGTTTCATGAAAGTGTATTATAATGTTTAAGTGGCTAATACACTTAAACTGAAGGCTCAGTGGAGCCTAATTTCCATTTTACCACTTATAAAACCGTGACATAAATCCAAACAATGCAGACATTTTGTGTTTAAACTTCTTGTTTTTACCATGAAACTTGTAGAATTATCAAAGAAGTGGCCAGCAAAGTCACTGCATCGTCATCTTTCTAATACAACTTAGTCAAAGAAATCTGTTGAAGATAATAGACAAGGGTGTCTCAAGAAAATGCTTGTTTTCAAATTTTCTAATGGGACAGAAAAGAAAATGGCCGACTGGTACTGTGCACTCTTAAACTGAATATTTAACCCGTACGAAACAAATTTCATGACCTTGTCTGATGCAGACACATTCAAACGAATATATCAGAAAACGTACTAACATAAGGCATGGTTTTATTAATTCATAAACTTATTATAAAAAATTAGGCTTCCAATCAAATTGAATTGTCTATCGCACTTCCAATAAACTAGACACAGGTAACATTAAATCTAAAGTTTTGGAATATTTCACAGCCCTATAACGTATACACATCTTAAAAGTTTTATTGAGATTCATGACAGCTGTGTGTATTAAACATTTGTAGTCTGTATTAGATGACAATTTCAAAATTATCCGTCGGAAAGTACTAATATCAAATAGTATGTTTTTGTGCTGACTCGTTTCAAGGTAAGACCAGACACGTAAGAGTTTGGAAGGATATGAGAAGTCTAATCGGCTTATGTCCTAACAAGCTTGAGCACTGACCAGTGACAACCCGGACCTGTGTTTGTATTTTCTCTCCAAACTTATAAATCAAAATTAAGTTTTATTCAAGATATTCAAGTAGTAACACTAAATTATAGTTGTTTACAAACGACCCAAATATAAAGTAAAATACAAATTTCTTTTTATGATTAAAAATATTTTACAAAACTAACGAGAAGAAATTGAGACATACTCTTGATTGCAATATAATTGTTTAACTGATTCGTCATCAAGTTCCTCTATACACTCATTAATAGCTGGTTTGACTGATTCTATAGTAAAATTGCAGGACAGAAATTATTTGAAAATGTTGTATCAATTTGCAATTCAATTTCTGTCATAAAAATAATATAAGAGTAATTTGAAGGTAAAATATAAAGCCGACGTTGTAATAGTGATTGGATATAACTTAGACAGCAGATGGAAAACCAATAGTCACGTAAGTCTTTCAGAAGCGATAACGTGAAAACAAACTGAAACGTGTTGGCCCCATCGAGTCATGATACACGAGTATGATTTTATTTACAGGAATTTGTTTCTCCTACTAAGCTATAGCGTTTTTATTTCTGCAGTTTTAGCTGTCTATACAAATATAAAATAAATTAAGTGGCTATGCTAATACGAGTATAATTGTAACTGATATATGTTTCAATGCATATAAATAAAATAAAGCAAAACATTTTGCATCAAATTTAGAATTTCTATTTTCTTGTATAGCAAGTACTGAATAGTTTTGTAATATAAAGCACCAGCATGTATAACAAATATATTCTTAATATATGATTTAGCGTACAGGGTTTTAATATATTCACGAATTGAAGGTAGACTCACATTCAAATTAACAGATATAACGTTCAACGAATAAAATTATCGAAACGTGTAATTCCACTGTTTAATTACGTTTCTACAAACTGTACTCATTATTTGCAAAAGTAGAAATAAACCTTCCACTTGTTTGTTTTTGCTGAGGTTTGCAGACGGTCAACAGTGTTGTTCCACAAACATTGTAGCCAACATTCTAACAGTATTAGTTTAACTCACCTGAACTTTCTTGACTCAATACCAATATATCAGTTTTGTGTGTTGATGCATCATTGAAGCTTGATTGTTTCCATCCCTTATGTCTCTTAAAGACTGATTTGTTCCAAACATCAATATCATACTCTTAAAATAAATGAAAATTGTATTTATGTATCTGTATAATTATTCAATGCCTTCTTGTTGAATAACCGGACAAACGATGGAATATAATTTTAATAGTGTAAAAAGAGTATTATTTTCTATCACGTTAAGGAAAGGTAACGTATGCACTTCCAAATAGAGCTTGTGTTACCTGACAGAGAAAGACATCAAGACAAGCAACTTCCATTCACTGAAGCAAGCTGGGAATACTTGCATTATTTCAACTGGGTCATTCACACAAAAGGTCACATTCTTCTGATGAAAACTCGTGATTTGTTTCTCTTTTAAGTACAAGTTGTTTATAAAAAACTTTTATGTTATAGTCATAGTAATTTATTGTCAGCATTTACATCAATTTATATTGATTGTGATTTTGTCAAATTACAATACTTAAATATTTTGCATGAAAGGACATTAAAATATAAAAAATACACTTGTGTAGGGTTTAAAAACAACTAAAGTTAAATATAAGTTAAAATACACATTGTAGAGGCAAGAACAAATCCAAAAAGAGTTTCGCAAACCCTTTTTATGTGGACTGTCCCGATGACCAAGCAATGTACTCGTACTCCGGAACACTATAATACTAGTACACTATTGATCCTACGACCGACGTGTTGGTTTTATTGGATAAAGTGGCTTGTATTTGATGTCAGAAATAATTGTTAAAAGGTGAACAATTGTTTTATAACGGACTTTTGATGGACAGTGGACTTCCAATTGACATTATTTTTTGTCTGAAATTATTGGTCTAAACTGCATGAATGTAATTATTTGATACCTGGCTTTTATAGATTTGTTTCAATGCATTTTCTATATTCGTCTTTTAACACTCTTGCAGACAAGACTAGCCCTGTGAATTAAAACTCATGAAGTATCTAGTTTTAGTTTTCCTGCCTAAGATTTGTGTTTATAACTCTATACCACTCCTTTTAGTCGCTTATATCTATTTGCATTCACAAAACATAAAACCTACATGAAAAACAATGTTTTCTTTCTATTTTACACTTGTCAACGTGTAAATACAGCTTTAACCTGAGATCAGCACAATGGAATAGAACAGCACTACAACTCACTCAAATAAACAACTGTGGCCCCCTGCCTTCATTAAATGTAACAAACGAAGACCAAACACACTTTACACACAAAACCACATTTTGGCAATTATTCGCTGTACCAGTCGTTTTAATCTATTTCTCTCAATGCAAGTGGGTTTCTTTGAATTTTGTTTTAATTCTTATTTACTTAAAACGACGAGGTTATTCGTATATCTATGGATATGGTTTCTATTTTGCTACATCAGTTACGTTGACGGATTATTCCAATAACCCATGGGACTCGTGTGAAAGCCTTAGTTCAGAGATTACTCGTATCTAGTTGAAGTTCACATTCAGATGTTGAGCTTTGGTTTTCTAAGAAAGATGTGGCCACTTTTTACGGCTTTCTACCTTTTATATAATATGTGTTTATATACGAATGAATATACCGTACTCTTGGAAAACACAGCTGGATGATAACGTTGGTAACAAAATTTCACAACATGAAATAAGGCCGTAAAAGAATGGTTACTACATCCAAAGAAGCCATGTCTTCAGTAGGTCACATCTTTCTTTTGGAGGACTTGTAAATTTGTTTCACCGTCAACGATTGTTTAGGGTGTTATTATATTTTAAAATACCAATTTTTAGTTTACTTTATTTAAGTGGCAACTAATTAATTTAGGAACGCTCCTTTAAAAGCTCATTAGACGCTTTTTGTTTTATAGAAAATCGGTGTCTACTTTTTACAGTTATAGTTTTACGGTGATTTTTTCAAACAATCGTGTGAAGTCAACCTCTATTCGCAACAAAAATAACTTCTTTAACACTAAAACAACAGTGTTAAACAATTCGGTGACCTTTTATGAATATAAAATAGTGGTCACCGCTTTCTACAGTTGAAAACCGGGCTGAATGAAACCCGAATGTGAGTGTGAGGTCGCTTTGTTTACAAGAACAAACATCACGAACTTAACACAAAGTTAGAGTTGATAATATTTTGTAATTTGCATAAAGAATACAAGGAACGACTTCACTGGACGTGTAACGACATCTGCAACAATGTGGTGAGATCGTGCCTCTGCATTAACGCTACTTGTATTTAATAGAAAATACTGTTTTTTATTAAGTCTTCAGAAATAATTCTGGGTTCATCTAGATCTGATCAACATATATCAATAAGTCTGAAAATCCTCGTTACGAAATTTGCAAAAAACGAGGGTTGTTTGTGTAACGTTATTACGCTTTCTGCAGCCCTTGATACAAAGAGAAAACGTGATCAGTGTTCGAAAATACATTGGAAATACAATCAACGGTTCGATCTTCTTTTCTATAGGTACGGTCAAAAACTACCCTTACAACAGTAAACGTCTGGTGTTGTTGAAAGTTCAAACTGTTGACAAAAACATTTCTTCAAAACTAAACAAGAGAATAACTCTTATTTCTCTCATATTACTTTAAAGAAATAATTTTGCCAACAATTTTAACTTTAAGTTTCAAATATTGTCTCGTTTTTATTTAGTAAACCATTGAAACTGGTATTTTCACAATACGCAGTTTGGAACCTAACGAAACTAATCTGTTGAAACAAAGAACATTGAAGTGTCTCATCGTTGGTTTATGTACTGTAGAGATAGCGACAGCGTTTAGTTTACCAGAAACTCTATGTCAACGTCTTCAGATCTTGACTTAAAATAATCATTTACTTCGACGAAAACAGCAATTAAGTTATACATTTACATTTGTACAAAAGTAGTTTGACGACGTAGTGCAAATTGGTGTTGGGTTTTGTCATTTGTCACAAGAACTATAATGCAGAAAAAGGTAGGTTTACTTTACAAAGGAATTTACCAAAGGAGCTACAGAAGTTTGTAATGATCCAAGCAACACAAGATATGAAGATATCTCTCAACCTTAGACATTAAAACGTATCGGAATGGAGACTTTTGAATCCTACGCTTGTTGCATTATCTTGTGCAATTGTTTCAAATGAAAAAGAAGACAAAATATCTGAAACACGTTTTTTACGAGTATGTGTTCTCAAAATTAAGTAACCTCTAAACACTGCCTAGAAAACAGTACAATGTGCACAAGAACTTAAGGAAACTAAATACGTTCACGGTTGGTTAACGACCGCTTTTTTATTGCCGCCACTTTAAAATTTACAAAATAAACGAAAACTACCCAATTGTCAAATCGAACCAACTTTGTGTTAACTAGAAATTAAACTTGACGTCTACCACTTGTTTATCACATCAATCCCAATTCGACCCAAACTTTGCTCAGCATTAGTCGGTGCACCAGCCTCAAACTTTGTTTTGCTACATCCAAAGTTATGTTCAGTAAAGTTTCAACAATAAAACATAGTATTTCAGTTGTTGTTTAAACAGTAACGTGTATATTATAGGGAGCTCACTCTTATTGAAATTACATAAATTTAAAACAAATCTGCAAATATTCCAATAATAAAACAGTTATTAGCTTAAAGGTATGTCACCAAGTGTTTATGTTCAGAGGCACATCAAACTGAAGGCAGAAATATAAAATTCAAATTAATGAAAACAAATGCATATTTTAAAATTATTAACATGGTGTAAGCCTAAAAAGGCTAAGAAGTGTGTTGAGGTTAGGTTAAGAAAGGTGTTTAAGTATGTTGGACTATTGACACTAGATATTACATGACCCATTTCCTTGCCTGGTTTGTGAACATTCAGTAAACAAAAGAGCTTCGGTAACGTCTTTGTTTAAAAAAGTATAAATGTCTTCACCTAAGTTTTAATATATTGAACAAAAATACCTAATCGAATTTCGCTTTCCGTGTTATAAAAGAAGTTACATATCACAAAGGCCTAAAGTGTTCTTGGTTTCTTAACAAATATTGTGAACTCAGATTTGCCCCTCACAAAAAACACGACTGTTCACCAAATTACGGTCACACTGGGTTATTTTTTGACGTGGACTCGTGGCGTGGTCCTGTAATCCAGCTTCATGGAGGCCAGATTTTGAGGATGATATAGGTCTAAAACGGCTCAGATAGTCTCAGTGATCATCTGATGATACAACATCAACTCCCACATCGTTTAGACATATCAGACCATCACCTGCGTGGTTCGGAAGTAACGTTAACCCGTTGGTCCTTGTATTTCCATAGGTCATTGGGCTATTTAATGACCCATTCTAAGGAAGAGTCGGCCTTAGTTTATAACAAGACTACGCCTCATAACTCATTACTACCACTCATCACACTCATCCTTCACCATATATTTGCCTTAAAATACCGTCATCAGAGTCGGCATCTCAAATAGTGCTATAGTGATATTTGATCAAAACAGACCAACGAATTTCCTTGGAAACGAAACACCCATACTGACTACTTAAATGAGTTCAAATACTCACTTCTGTTTTAGTTTAACACACATGAGTTAGTGGTCAACACACGCAGCAAACATTACTTGTGTAACGTCCGCCTGACGGCAGCACCGTTTGTCATCTATAAAGCCATCTGGAGAATCATAAGAAACCATGGATTCAGATTACTGGCCCAAACAGCCTAACATGGACTGTTCAAAACCCAACAGTAAGAAACCAACCAAGTGAATTTTAGGCGACAGAATTTTCCAAGTTAAAAATGTTATTCAATAAAATTGAAACACACGTATTTAACAGCTAGTGCAAGCCTAAAACAAAATCATAATAATATAGCTTTGACATAAAACAAATTAAACAACAAAGCTGAAAAAGCTGTTGAACTATGCACCTTGTTGAAGAAGGTGAATATGAGAATGTTGCACTATATAACAACATCATAACCCATCACGTTTTTGCCCTGTAAAACAAAAATCCTAGTACAAACTAAAGTTGTTTTAAATAAAATTTTGCGTCAGTAATGGTTTGCTTTCAGGTGAGGTTGCAGACACAATATGTTGAGAGACAGTGAAAAGCTCGCAAGCAGTATCGAATGTTGACTATGTCAATAGCTTGACAAGTCTACGGTGACGTAGAAACAATAGTACACTAACAAGCCGCCTTGAGCTACAGCAGTCTACTCCTCTTGTCTTCTTAATCATCCAACAACAGCAATGATACTAAGTCACTTCACAACAATTAAACTATACCGATAATTATGTTTACTTAATTTTAAATACATCTTTAATACCACTATTCGGCTTATACTGTTCCACTTTAGCTGATGTAAAAAATGCACTTTATTAAGTTATAACTGAAGTTGTCCATGGGGATTACATAATCATGGGGTCTTGGAACTTTTAAATATTTCTGTTCGTGTAAGTTTCTTTCTAAACATTGAATGGTTTTGTATCAACTTAAACGTTTTAATTTATAAGTGATGGACAGTTAGTTTCTTTTGTCATCGGCATTGACACCCAAGAGGAAAGTTCTACAGAGAGCTAGAAGAATCACTAAATCACTATTTGAGATGCCGACCACTCTCATGAGAGATTTTAAGGCAAATATGTGGTGAAGGATGAGTGGTAGTGTGAGTTATGAGGTGTAGCTTGTTACAAACTAAGGCGGACTCTTCCTTAGAATGGGTCATTAATTAACAGCCAATGACCAATGGAAATACAAGGACCAACGGGTTAACGTGACTTCCGAACCACGCAGGTGATGGTATGATATGTCTAAACGATGGTGGGAGTTGGGATGGCGGGTATCATCAGATGAACACTGAGACTATCTGAGTCGCTTTAGACCTATAGCATCTTTAAAACCTGACCTCCATGAAGCTGGATTACAGAACCACGCCACGAGTCCTAGTCAAATATTATATTGAATTTTTTTAAGAAAAGAATAAGTCGTATTGGGGCATATGAGCAGAAAGGACGTTATAAGTGTAGTATAAGGCGATAGCGGCAATTTAAATACTGGACGCTTAAAACTCAGAAACGTTGAAATCAACTGTTCAGGTTAGAATCAACAAATTTTCTCCTTATACAAATCGTCCTAAAATAGATACATGATTCACCCGATCAACTAGCCAAGCTTTATTCCGCCAAAGTTTATTAAAACCAATCCTCGATCGTTCACCAGTCAACTGACAGTAAGCAAACACGTGTGATGGTGTACAGTAATGATAGTGGACGCTAATAGTAAACCACTGGTTGACAACCAGATGATTGGAAACATTGCCTTGAGTGATATGAACAAACTCTGGTTTGCAACTACTTTGTCAGTGACTTCATAACATTTCAGCTCACAGATGACGGATCACTGACAAGGACATTAGTCAACCTAACGATCGGATCACTTTCCGGTTTAACGTTTGTGAATATCCCTAGTGTTCTCGTTTACATCACTTACTTTACAAGTTCTATCATGTAATTGTGATTTTGTTAAGTTTAGGCATATTTAAATTATTCGACAGTTTTACTCATAAATTATTTTACTTCGAACAAGGATCAACATTTTTCTCAACTTATGGTTGGTTTTTTTATGTAGGCTTTAAATTTGTATGGAAGAACATCGCTGATTCTAATGGGACGGACAGGATTTCTTAGTTTTAATCTTTCAGTATTTAAACTTTCGTTATTTTCTGGTACTACCTTTACAACGATCTTTATGTCCCAATAGGATCAATGTTTTGTTTAAAACATTTCTCTGGCTCTTTTTGAGTCGTCCTTTTATTGATTTGTACTAAATATCTTAAATTAGTTACTGTTTTATCGTTATAGTATACCAAGCCTCACAGTTAAACCATTAACCACAAACACAAATCAAACAATTATAGAACTTATGAAACACAATGTATGTCATAAAATTAACAATAATGACACGTGGTAGGAAAGATTATATTATTAGATTCAACAAGGAAATAAACTAATTTAGAAATGCAGAAACCAATATTAAACTACTTGTTTGACGATACTTTAGCATATCCAAGATAAAACCTTTAGGTCCTGTTGTAAGAACAAGGTGTTCTAAAATCCAGCTCTAACAGACCACGTTGCAAATATTTGCAAATAGCAGAAGGTGCCGTTGATCAACACTTGATGTGATTCCCCGTTGTGTTTGTAGAACTGTTCAAGTGATGTCCAAACTCACTTATGTGATGAGTTTATGTACCGGACACTCAATCAATGTCCACGCTACGAGTACATCGAAAACCATCAGGTTGCTTACAACCTTATGACTGGTTAAGGAAACATATCAGTGAAGGTTAATAAAGAGCAACCCTAAAGTAATCAGTGTAATCATGTCTGTGATACATAATAACACGGCATACAGCTGTTTATAAGCCAAAGAATAAAACATTAAAACTTAGAACTGGCTTAGGTAACAAGCAGCATGAAGAAGAAGTCAATGACTCAGTCAAAACTAGGAAACGCACAAACTCAAAAGACATGCTAATCGAGTTATTTCGGTACAGCCTATTTGTGTAATTTCTCTACAATGTTTAAGGTAAAAGGTAAAAGGTAAAGTTTGTCTTGTTTAACGAGGCGAAGTTGAGATACAAAGTCCTCTCTACCACTCAACCTCGAAGGTAGCTAGCCTAAATACCAAATCAGCTTGCAAATCGAACAAGGCCATATCACTTTTAGCACTGAACAATGGACAATATCCGCTTTAAAAATAATTTCTAACACAATTATACAGCACGATTATAAATAAATTCATAGCCAATACCAAATTTCATTTAATGGCCGTACTAAAACTTTCAAAAATCATATTACGAGTATTTAATTTTATTCATTTATTTTAAAAGGTCAGAAAACAATTATGAAAGTTGTGTTGACTAGTATTATATAAAATAAATATGGTATATTGGTATGGAATGAAAATATGAATAACTAACAGTGACCAACCAATGAAGACACTGGTAAGAATAATACGAGCTGTATAACAACTATCCGTATACATTATTGGGAACTAAGAAAAGAAATTAATAACCCTCCATTAAAGCATTTAATTTATAAATTGACGAAGACATAAAAATTAAACACACATATGTTACAAAATCAAAAAAAATGACACAGTATTCAACTGTGTTTATAAATTAGGTTTTTTCCACTTGGGTTAGATTTTGATAATAGTTCAAAATTGTTTTCCAATACAAGGCACGCATAAAACAGAAAGCAACTTCAGTTAGACTTCAAAACCTCAGTAGACTAAGTAATCTCATAACAAGGATAGTTTATATAAAATATACTTCATCATAAAACAAATCCTAACTCAAGGTTTGCGTCTGAAACAATATTGCCGAGGGACATAAGTGATTGATATTCATGGAGATCATTACTTTAATGCATTTGTCTCTTGCAAACTTTGCCCAGTATCATTTACTTACACAACCAGTCGTATTTCATGCAAAATACGAGTACAGTTGATTTTTGCAAAGTATTAATCGAGTATTGCATATGTTCCTAGATAGTTTACCAATCAAAGTAAGTTTTTTATTTAGGCGTACATTATTGAAAAAATTCTGGTTTGTTTTATATTGCCTTTGTGTTATTGTGAAAGTTGAAGGCTGAACCAAGAAATGTAGTTATAATAATCATTTCCTTTGGGAAATAATTTTATTATATTATTAAGAAACCAATGCTTACATTCAAAACTTATAACAGACGTAACGTATTAGCGTAACATTAACCTCATAAATTAAGCCATCCATTAAGTTTATGATTGTAAATTCGCGTACGCACAAAACACAAAAGAAGGACTATATTTATATACGCTTTGAGTTAGTTATGTAAATATGTTGGCGGAGCGCCGAGTGTTTGTGTAAAGCTGTGATTGCGTTCCACAACATACGCTGCTTAATTTCTATGCAAATTGTACACCTAAATATACCACGTTGACTTGACACGACTAAAAGTGCCTACATTTTTGCTTTATTGACAAAACTTACTTTTAAAATGTATTTCTACTATTACGGTCGTTCAAATGTACTTGTTAACCAAATTAAAAGGAAGTATATGATTAAAGCCCATTTTTTAACGAAGTACAGTAGTATTTAATACATCCCGTCTGAATGGGTGTTATCAAATATGGTTGTTTGTCTTCTGCTTCCGCTGTTTTTGTACCAAGCCATCAAGTATGGGTTTCACCCCAAACCTAGAGAAACTTCAGGAAGTCATTTTAAATAAGGGGACACCTTCAGTTTTATACGATTGGTTTATTGTAAGCACCTATTTTATGTTATATTAATGCACGTTATAGCTTAATTACGTATTGTTATAGTGCACCAGCGTATATTAGGTACAATGGTATTAGGCATTGCTTTATCTTAACTTTACTTTTATTCTACAAATACAACTAATAGTCAATACTTAATCATATTTTATAACCGAATATTTACTTTTTGCTAGATCGGTTGACTTGATCGCCAGCTGCTCTACCTTGTTGCTCCGGGGTTACCACCTACTCTGTAATAACGTAACCTTAATGGCACGCAAATTCGGATTTAAGGGTGCACAATGTGAACAATTAAAATGACAATATGACCAGACCAATCAATGGTTTCCAAGAGCTTGAAAGAACTTAATGTTTTTGAGCTGTCACAAAACAATAAAACATTTCATCAACTTTAGTCCCTTTTAAGGGTTAGCAGTTTTTAAACGTAGCGTTGTTCAATTTTAAGTTTTAAATGAAAGGTAAATAAATTTAAAAAGGCTTTAAACATTGAAAACAGATGTTTATATCATTATATTAGAGGTTTTAATTGAGCTTCTAAGTACCGTACTCCCAAAACTAAACAATCGTAGCCTGTATTTAAATTATTAAAGGGTTTGATTCAACCCCTCCTCGTTGCTGTAGGCAAATTGTGGTAGTTTATTATTTCTATAACATCTAACCTTAAATTTCTAACTTCGCCAATCTTCGAGGTAAAAACTCGCAAAACCGAGATGCCTTAGTAAGATGTACGAATTTAAAAGAAGATCAGTCGTTATTAACAGGAGCCTAGTAGGTTCGTTATTCTTTATAACCTAATGTTTAACCGCTTTGTTAACCGCAGTGTGTTAACCGCTTTTTAGCACAAATATAGTGTTATCGCCTGGTTGTTTTTAAATATTTCCTATATTTTTTATACTGTAAAAGGTATTTTTCAATAATTAACTATTGTCACATATACTTGTATCACGTAAAATTTGTCACTAATATCTTAAACATAGAAACGTGACTATACTATTTTGAACCAAGCTCTGTAGTTAAATATTTTGTCTTTAATGTTTTATTTAATATGAAAGATGACTATTCCAGATTGTATGGTTTACTATCCAATACAGCAGCGTGTCACTATGGCTGTTTCAAATTTGACTTCATCGGTCCTGTGTGCATCAACAAAGTTATCTATAATTAACATCAATGTTATTTAAAGAAATAGCGATAATGTTTATTATACGTGACCATTCACTGTAATACTGAATCAAAAGCAATATGTTTAAAGACAAATTGGCTCAGTGTGGTCTTGCTTGTACACTTATGTTGATAATGTCTAAAACTGATGGTAATAAATGCACCCTAACTCAATATATCATTGGGGGACTCCCCTTAACCCTCCTCTCAACACACTACATTTGCGGAATTACAAGGCTTACCAGGAACATCCTGGTTTTGTCCTTGTCAAAACACATAGAGACAGATATGACTGAGCCGTTTTACAAGTATTGTTTTTTATAGCTTTATATAATTATTTAACAAAAGTAAAATATATCATACAAATTTGTATGGGTTATTACAATATTTGTGTAAATAATTCACGAAACCTTTTTATTGACGAAAATTTGTGATTAAGGTACCGGTATTTTTCAATATTATAGTAGAACCAAAGGAACTGTACTAAAATAGCATGTCCTTATGACATGATGAAGTACAGGAAAGTATTGTAGACTAGTGTAATAATGCGACAAAAGTCAAATATTCAGAAAAATCACATTTTAAATAAAAACACAATGCATGTTACCTACAAAAATAAGTGAATTAATAATTAGTGCACTAGAATTTTAAACCATTTGCATTGTTTATATAAATGTATCGGTTTGCTTATCCCAGAATGTTCCTCCCACTTATTTAAAAGAGAAACATAAGCTATTGCAGAGCGTGTTGACAGAAGCTCTGCACCC
Source organism: Matsumurasca onukii (assembly GCA_018831715.1). Classification (NCBI taxonomy): domain Eukaryota; kingdom Metazoa; phylum Arthropoda; class Insecta; order Hemiptera; family Cicadellidae; genus Matsumurasca; species Matsumurasca onukii. The sequence goes on along the minus strand of CM032061.1, from coordinate 41,220,787 downwards.
GGCTTCCTGGGTACGTCCTTCCTTTATAGTTCCAAGGTTCTAGCTATTATACATTTTTAGTTGTGTTATCTTTGTGTTTAAGGGTATGCTTTCAAAGTAATTGTGTCTTACTGTTTACCATGTTTCTTAGTTAAGAAACACTTCTTAGGTTAAGTATTTACTGTATTGTAGTGTAAGGTTAGGTTAGGCCCTTGACAACGAGTGGGTTTTCCAAACTGCTTGAAGCGTATGGAGTAGTTTTCCTCCTGAAGGGGCCCAAAAAGTTCAAGATAAGAAATTTCATAATTGATCTCCTCCAAGCAATAATGAACTTTCAATCCAACACTGTTGTATATGAGTACCTCAATAAGTTTGCAAGTTTGAATAACTTTAACCCAGGTTTTGGTAACTCTGGTGTAATGAAAGTGGGTTTAAGTAAGATTGATGATCGTAATTAAAGGCAGTCTTGTCTCAACTCTTCAAAAGAGAAATATCATTGAATTCAACGTGCCACTATTGAGATTATTACATCATCTGCCCTAAATAAACGGCTCCAATATAAAAGGTCGATGTAATCACTCAAATTTGAAACTTGTCATGTAAAATATTGACAAATAAGATTAATTAGATACCTCATTTGACAAAAAAAGAGCCTTTTGCTGGATTTGGAAATTTTCCAAACATTAAATACATCATTTGTAGACATATTTTAGGCTACGTCTGATATTAATAAAATGTATAAATTTCAAAATTATTTTTTCTTTTTCTTTTTGACTAATGAAGATACCAGAAAATTTCGGTATCGAAATATATTGAATTTTTAAATTTATACATTATATTAATAACAGATGTAGCCTAAAATATGTCTACAAATGACCATCATCCGTTTGTAAAACCTTTCAATTTTAATTAAATACATGTTGCTAGACACATATTTAGATAGTATTTAATTAAGTAAACAAAAACGCAGTGTTGATTTTGATAACACTTTAATCTTCGTGTAAGAATCTATACAAGCCGTAATTATTGTAGTCTTCTCTGGTGAGACTGACAGGACATGGACCATTTAGAGAATACCTAAACAGGTTCCACGTGGCAGATAGCCCACTCTGTGACGATTGTGGAGACCTTGATACAGCTTGGCATGCCCTGCTGGTGTGCAGTTACCAGGAGGCCTGAGGAACATCTTTCATAACAAGACCACACAAACAACCACACAACCTTGGAATGTTGCATCTCTTCTTAGAGACAAGGAGACACTAGGAGAGTTAAAAGTCTTGGTGGGCAGAGATTATGAAGAGGAGGTTTAGACAATCCGAGCCTCAGATGCCGGCACTACAATTAAACTTAAAATACCTAACTATACTACCCATAAAATAAGAGAAGGCCACTCTTCAAACCAAATAGTATACAAAGAAAAAAAAGTAAAAAAAACACACACAGAATCTCTTATTCTATGCGCCAACCCCCCCCCCTTACCCACAAACCTAGAAGCTTAAAGCCTAGATGAAGGTTAAAGAAGTAAAGAAAGCTACGACAAACCACCACTAACATTTAACAAAACCAACCGGCAGAGCTAACACAAACCACGGTCATTTACTCGTACTTGATATGCGGAAGGTAAAACAACTTCCAAAAGGCAAAAAAGGTCTACTCTGGTTTCAATTCTTAAATGTTCACTTTTATTTTTAGATAGAACAGTAATAAAATGTAGGCCCACTTTTATATAAAAAAAAACACTGTTAAATTAAGGTATAAGGTACAAATTCTCAGTTAGGTTTCACATGTGATACAAGTGCATTACGGAATCAACCACGATGTATTCAGCTTGAATGTTTCACTCAGAAAACACAGAGGGATAAGCTTTAAGTGATTGATATTCAAGCCATACCATTACTTTAATGCATTTGTCTTTTGCAAACTTACTACGACATCATTTACTTAGGTTATCAATCTTCCGCTGACAAAAATGCCCCGCTTTAGATTACACAGATTGTGGTACCGTACTTCATCCTTATTTTATTCTTAAGTAATATAGCTATTAATTGATTAGTAAGTAAAGGCATTGCGTTTAGATTTCACAAGTAATCTACCCAGTTACTATTAAATATCAGTATTAATTCTTGATCGGAGCATTTCTCAAAACAAAATGTAAAATACTTGAAAAATTAATACTACTACAAATGTTAATACAGGTTGAATATATTTTACTTTAAATACTTGTTTAAGTTTATTTCTTGAGAATAAATTTTGTAAATAATAGATACGATTAGGTTATTTTGAAAGTATTTACACGGTGGCCATATTCTTGTAGTTTTAAAGTGCCCGAGTTTTAAATTTGTTCAGGCTGGACAAAATTAAAAGTAAATTTTTCGCTGAAACCATTTTAAGATGCTTTTCAAGCACTTTGGTTATAAAATTATACTTTAAAGTTAAATCAAAATGACAAAACCCTCGTGCTCTTGAAAGCCTTAGTAGTGCAGTTCTCCCTTTGTTAGTGGTTTGTTCTTTTGACATAATTGACTTAAGAAAGAAAATGCGGTTTATAGTTTCTGCAGTTCAAAGTTTTACGTACGGTTATTATTACAGATTTACTACTAACAATTTAAAGACAAATTGCACATGATTTCAAAAGTGTTCTGGTTTTAAAATAGCAAATTTCTTGAAAATGAATTGTTGCGTTTAAATGTGTTTGAACGCTGACTGTGTTTAAACTTTTATTTGTTTCAATAAATTTGATGCATTTGTTAAGTGTTTTATTTTAGATTAGTTTCTTAGTGATATGTGTTAAGTTTGGAGGAAAATTAGAGCCAGAGCATTTATTGTGTTGTAAGTTTTATGAAAGTGAAGTAATTAAACATTTGTTTTTTACCTGTATATATCGTTTTTATTTAATTTTTGAATGCATTTTGCAAGTAAGTTGAACAGTTTTACAAATCTGATATGTATAATTGAAACTAATATGATTTTTAAGGGATATTGATTATAGTTACGTGCGGCTAGAGTTTATAATATGGGTATTTTTCAGCTTGTTTAAAAGGTATTTATTCTGAATATGTTTGAGTTTTGTAGTAAAATAGCAAGGTACAAAACGTCACAAGAAAGTCTGGTAAAACTTCGCACAAACCTCCTAAGAATGTCATCTAAAATTTAATAGTATACTTGGAAAGATTATTCCGTCAACGTTACTACGAATCCATTTGTGAGTCTAATCTGAAAGCAAAGGTAATGTTATGGTAGGTAGATAGAACATATATGCCACATGGCTGAGGAAAAGGCAGGAAAATCAACATAGTCAGGCAGCCTACGCACAGAATGCGCTGCCGTCTCTCGACGTTCTTTTCTCATTTCGACACCACATGCTCAGGTGTGTCCGACTTAATGTCACCAAACGGTTTTCAAGAACAAATGAACTTGCGCATTCGTCAATGGATCTACTTGAGACTTTTAAAAGAATTCACTCACGGCGCAATCTGAACCTGAGCTGCCTCAACTATGTTTATTTCTCTGCTTCAGCCATTTAGCATCTATGCGAAATCTACCGTCCACAATATTTGCTGAAAGCTATTGGAACATAAAGATATGCAAACACACAATAAAACTTTTAAATAAAGCAATTCTTTACCATCAGAAAGGAATGTGCAAATATCGCAAAACTTATTACTTTATTAAACTTATACTTATACTTTATTATACTTAAATTATAAAGGCAGTCAAATTTAAAGATGGAAATTGTCTGTAATAAATGTTATGCTGACTTCGTGTAGCCAATATGAGTTTTAATTTGATACTAGAAGAAAATAAGAATTGTATATTTTGCTGATGTTGATATTGTTGATTGATTCACGTTGATAACACAATATTTATAAACGGAATACAAGTTTTATTCCTTAACACCCAACAATTGTTAGATTGAAAGACCGAAAGGAAAATATATTGAGAAGCCGGTGGTAAGAAGAGGGAAAATGTCTTGATAAATTAGCAGACGTCAAAAAAGTCACGTTTTCCCGACACCTCCCAGCCTCTTTGGTTTCTTCTGCAAATGCGCTTAAGTATTCCATTCTTTTGTCTTTCCTTTGACAATACTGAAATCTTGTAAATGAAACCTGTACACTCAGTTTATTTCTAAAAGGGTTTGAAATCATACTTTTAGATATGCCAACTAAAACAATGTAATTTCAATAGTTTAATATTATGGGTATTTAAATAGCCAGCTTATTCATATATGTTTTTTATTACAGAAATTACGAAAAAACTACTTGTAACTTACTCCTTAATGCATTGAATTGTATTTAAAAGTAACAAAATACTGTTGCCCAGGTATTAGCTTAGCTTATTGAAATTTATTTTGTATGGTATTTCATCGAAACATTAGGATTACTTGATATTTACGTTGGTTGAGTCAAATATATTTCTTGAACCTTTAAATTAGCTTTGGTTATTGTGTAAATTTGGCAAAAAGTTCATTTTGTAACCTATAGTTTCATAGAAAAGTCTATATTTTCTTCTGTACTTTTCTATGATTCCTGATTAGAATATGCCATTATGTTAGATTCCAATTTGATTATAGGCCTAATATGAATTGTAAACATAAATTTTGCTTATGAACCAAATTGCATTATATTAGTCAATACTGTGTATAAATCTTTCTTAGTTAATCGGTATTTTATCATTAAAGAAACTTATTGTTTTAATTAAAAATATATTTTAAACTATTAAAAAGTGGATAGAAATAAGTATTTATTGTGTTAAATACGTTTTTTTGCGAAACGTCAAAGTGACAGATTTACATGAAAGGTTCGCTGCAGCTTCCCCCATGAAAGAAAATAAGGAGGAAAGTCCTTCGGTAACAAGCTTCTATTGTACCTGATCTCACTGAATCTGTTCGTTTGCAATACAATAACATATCAAAATATACATGTATGGTCGTCAAAATCACTCTGCTTAACATAAAGGGTTAACGTGCTTGCAAACCTTATACCTTAGTAATGTATAATAATAATTTGAATAACTACTGGGTGTACTAAAATTTGTTTGTAGTCATATTATAAATATAAATATTGTGTGTGGTCTCATTGTCTTGTTTAAAGAGTATCTATAGAGTTATAACGATTTAATATGCCGTTTTGTATATCTTCTGATAAATATACACCTAACAAGAATAGCAATGAAAGTAACGATGAAAGTATCAGTTAGTATGAAATCTGTATGTGGAATATATTTTAATGTAGCTTTTACTAAAGCGGTAACCATTACCCGCTCATACGCACTTAACACGTTGTTTTCCCCTCATGCGTAGATTGTCATGACGGCTATTTGCACTTAAGATGCATCTTGAAGGGGAGTCCTGAGCAAATGTTGATAAGAAAATGACAAAGTATTTTACATGTTTCGACCAAGATTGTCTGAGTTTATGCCTAGGCATATTGCGTATTTATAGAACATACTTTCACTGTACTTTTCACTGGCCATGCTATTTAGTTTAGGCGCCTGTCATCCCATTAGGCTTAACCATACACTTATGTTTTTTTTAGAAGATAACATATTATTTTGTAATTTTATTGATAAAATCATGACCATGGAAGTAGTGTGTTACAAGTTAGACATGTTAAGTTTTGTTCATTGTTTTTTGTGTGATAATATTGATTTGAGTTGTCTTGTTAACATTAGGAAGTGGTAAGTCAAAATGTTGGTGGAAATACTTGGCCACTAAATTTATATCGAACACAGAAATAAAGATTTCGTTCTTATAGATGAAACATGACGGCAAGCATAATGTCAGGTTTATTTATAATCAGTTCTTTACAACCCGGCCTCTGGCTTACTGAATTATGCTTTTTTTTGTTCGGATCAATTGGAAGTGGGGGAGATCGCATTTCCCATGCACGCATAGGACATACATGGTTGTAACAGATACGTGCGTCAATCGTTATTTACTTTTCTCTAAGGTGCAGGTAAGTAAAGATGCGTAATGCACCTGTTACTAATCGACTAGCTTTACTAGATCAAGGTTCGTTGAAATTAAATAATAGTATACACGTAGTTTATCGTCTCACAATACCAATAAGGTGGTTTATGTACTTCATTTTGTTAACATCTAACGAAAAGGTAACCTACAGTGAGCTTTCTGAGGTACAATGTCATAGAATAATGATAACAGTGCTGTTATTATTCTATGACAAGGGTGATGGATGGGAACCGGACGTCTTTGGCGAGGCTAGTACTGAGCGAGTGGTGCTGGTAGATAGATAGGTGAATGACTACATAACATCTTGTGCCACCAACTGTAGCGACGTATTCTTAGAGAAAAAACATTTATTTTCAGCGAGATGGTGCTACAGCTACACTGATCAAGAGTCCGTGCAAGTGGTTCAACGAATGTCCCCAGGACGCGCTAACTCACGTTACAGGGATATTACATGGCACCCAGATCCTCTGATCTAGGCACATACGATTCTTTTTCTTGTGGAGACATCTTAAGTCTCGATTGTTTGCTCACCAACCCACGAACTTTGATCGAATTGAAAAGGTGTAAGGGAGGAAGTGGCTGCAATCGATAGTGAGTGGCTGGAACGGGTACAGTCAGGTTTTCGCCAAAGACTTGAGGCTTGCATCTCGGCGAATAAATGCATAGGATAATGTAATTCTCCTATTTGAATGTACATTTTAAATGACTGTAACCTTTATTTTGACAGTAAGTACGTTAATCTTATATTTATTTGTGTTAATATTAACTTTAGTTTAATAACAACGGAATTTATTTAAATCGTCCGTTTTACGTCGGTCACCCATATAAAAAAATGAAACATAACTAGCAACAAAACCAATGTAGATGCTCGTTTCTAATAGGATTCTTAACAAAATTAAGTCCACAATCATTTAATGATGAAATATATAACAAAACTCTTTAAACAGGACCAAATGTCAAAGGTAAACTAGTGGTGCACCTACAGACTGACACGCTCCAGTAAGACTACCGTTCAGGTAAACTTTCGAAAGTGAATTCAATGTTTAAAGCCAACAAAACACAGTTATGTTAAAATGGATAAGGCAATCAGGTAATAATTTCGCGGTAGTCGCCAAACAAGTTGTTTAATTAGAGCCTTACCTTTGCTTAGTCAACTCATCATGTGACATCAAAATTGTGTCGGCAAAGCTTGCCACGCAATTGATATTTGTTCTAGAAACAGTGTTTTAGTAAACCATTTCCTCTTGTGCAAACTGTGAATATTAAGTGGAAGTAAAGCCAGAGAAAACTCACCACTTCAAACAAATGAAGATGAATGGGTTGAATTAAAATGAAATACAGCCCTCATTAATAAGCGCCAAGCGGGATACTCTTCCTTTGTGACTGTTGTTTGCTGACCTAACCAAAACAGAAATTATAATTTATTCCTTTTTGGTACTGTATTCTTATAGTACCACAGATTTTGTTTCCAGTTACTGTTCTCTTTGTTTAACTGACTAAACACAGGGTGTTGCATGCTTTATCGCTGATGATTACATTTTATAATTTTCATGTCAATTAAGATGAGTTAGTAGATCATATTCCATTCAAGGATTACAAAATACGTGTTTGATAGTTAAATAAAATTTCGGAACTACTTTACGATATTCCCGTAGTTTTTAATATACTTTCGTCAATCGGTATCACAATAAAAACAGGTAGGACAACTGAGTTCGATTTGATTTAAATCACTTTCAAGGGTATGCTTGTTAGTCGCTTATATGCCGTCACAATCACACAAAACAACAATATTATACATTTTTCAGTAACGAAATTATTATCAATGCCTAGACCGATCAATAAAATGTGTTAACGTTGAAATTGGTACATTTTATTTTGTATACTATTCACTGTACCGTTCAGTGCGTACGTTTACGTTGGAACTTCGATAGTTGTGTTCTTTTTAGGCTCCTTAACCTCAATTTTATTGATTCTTTTTATTTTCTCAGTTAAGTTGCATACTGATATATTTAATTACATGTTTTAGTGTGTTTATTGTTAACGGCTAACTAAACGCTTTCTTCATATCATGTTACTTCGTAAATCCCCTGTACCCGCCAGCAAATCTAAACAAACTTAATTGTTTTGCTATCAGGCTATGAATTCGGGTTTACCTCCAATTTAAAATAAACTTTTATACAAGAAATGAAATTATTGTCAAACTCGATCTGCTTTTACAACATGTTTATTGACCTATTGTTCTAAAAAATCTAAATACTTCCTTACAATATCACTGATCTAACGTGTACGACCGTACGTTAGTCTCCTTTTGGATATATTCAAACATAATGGGTAGTAATCGAAGAGTACTTGTATACATACACTATGAAGGTTGTGTATAAACTTTGAGCCAAATTATAAATATAACTTTAACAAATCAAATAAGTTTTACAGGTCAAGACTGAGTATTAAATTACAACACATTTAAGTGGTATTTAGGTAGCTGAAGTTCAAACTAATGATAGAAATAACTCAAGGTACAATCATAAAAATTACTAAAGGAACAATGATGGAAATTTACGACCGATGGTATTTCTGCGTTTGGTCTCAAGAATCAAATACATCAGCAATCTAATATTAAACATTCTTTCAGTATTAAACCTGGAAAATTTCAAACTACCATCTCTGACATATATTGGTTTCTAGAAAGGAAATTTATCTGCGCGATATTTCACCAGGAACATTAAACAGAATAACGCCAGCCAGCTTAAGTAAAAGAGGAGATAAATTTATCTCTAGCTAAAGGAAAGCCCTCTAGCCGCACAGTAATGCATTTTATAAGCCTCCGGAAAGGAATTCATCTAAAATGGAAAAGAATAGCGGGGCGGAAAAGAGACGTTCTACGTTGTAATTTATTCAAGCCGGAGGGCGGTTCGCCACCTCAACGCGCTTGAATCACATCTGATTGTGCTGCTGAATTATCCCACTTGTCTTTAGAAGTGGCGCAATTGATCCCAGAGGAGATTGCGCAGTCGAGCCGAGGGTTGACGAACCTAGCCGATCAGTTTACGAGGGGTGACGGAAACACCCGAGTTGCTTACACGTTGCTCGACGCGTTACATCGGATTAGTCCGCCACTGTCTCTTGTAACGGGGAGGCTGTAATTATTAACGCAACTAAAGACGCTCTTTTACGCTGTTGTAAATTGTAATTGTACTAGTTATTTTGACGTAAATGTTGCTTTCTTAATAGATACTGTTGATTCAAAACATTTCAACTGCTCAAAGTGTTATAGAATGTTGTGTGAAGTGTAGAAGATGTACTTGAAGATGGATTTTCTTGGCTTCCTCTTCCTCACAGCTTTAACTTACTCTAATTGGATTCAAGGTAGAAATCAAATTTACACATTTATATTAACAACTTGTTACAATTATGGTTATCTTAATTCAAAAATTTTCGAAAATATAAGTCACCAAAATATTTAAAAGACGTAAATTATAAGAGTGATAAGTGACTGGTACCATTTATTCTGATTGGTTTCTTAGTTATATAATTGCTTTTTCATATAAAAACGTTTATAACTGATTACATACTTCATGTTATAATTATATCGTGCAACATTTAGGAGTACATTTACTCCTAAATGTTGCACGGTATTGTCTATTTAAATGTTAAATATAAGTACTATTTGTGTGGATTTTCCAGTTAAATTTGGGTAAGAAATAAAAACAAGATATTACCAACATTCTGTATTTTACAGGTTTAAACAAAGTAATTAAGACAAAGTCATATTTTAGTGTGTGTTTGAAACCAATTTGCAATACTACTAAAGTATAAGTAGTAAAAAAGTATCTTAAAATTGCACTATTTTAATATTCATGATTAAATAATACGTCTTTTAATGTTTTCTTACGCCTATGCGTAAATTATAATTCTACTATAGGTCCTCTGTAGTAAGTGACTACTTATAAAACATACGTCGCCTAAGCTTTTTTTAATTTATAGGTTTGAACTTTGGGTGTTTACATAATAATAATGTAAATACATTGAAGGTTTTACAAAACTATAAGCGTAAAACAGCAGAACCAAATTTAAGGTAAAACAAAACTTACGCGTTGTAAGAAACGCGCATGTGCATACAATACTAATAAATGTTTGTTTATGCTATTGGAAAATACTTCTAGATTGTGACCACTCTGAATGAACTCTTAAAACACTGGTTAGTAGTCAGGTACCCGTATATGCATCGTCTTGCCATAAACGAAACAGGAGAACACCATTGTCAGTCGACGAAGACCTTTTCTTAACAAAATCTTATTTCTAAACATTGTATCAACGATATTAAAAGCACTTTGTACGCATCTAACTTTCTGATTCTAAAAGGAAGTCTTGATACCGCTCTTATCAAAGATTGTTACGTATAATGAACCCTAAGAACAATACGGCGCGAGGCGCGAGGTGCGCTGACAGGTGGCCAGGCAGGGGCTGGACATCACTCATGCACCCTTGACAAAAAGGGTTGGCACTGCGCCAAACAGTTCCACACTCTCACTATTGTCCGCGGTCCACTCTGTGTCGTTATTTACACAGTTTACACTCATTTACAAAAACAAATTACTGCATGAATCATATCTCCTCGTCGGCTCCAATATTGTCCACTCCCGGGAGGGTTTTATTTATTTCATTTTATGCGCCAGGCGTACAAACGTTTTGATGAAGTAACATTTAGGGTTTATATAACTGAATGAGGATAAGTTTTATGTTTTTAATTTGTTGTGCAGCAGTTAACGCTATTATTGTTCACGCCGATTCACACTGAGGAGTGAATAATATATTTTTACGTAAGCACATACAAGTTAAAACATCCAAAAGAAAAGTTTGTTTGAACGAAAGAATTTACCAAACTAAATTATTGTTTTTCCTGCTCTCAGCCAATTTAGCTTTATTGGTTTACATTTTTGATACAAAAACAATTCCAGGAAAATACAAGAAAAGTCTGTTAAAATATATCCGTGAACAAGGTTTTTTTAGAGTAACTGAAAAGACCAACTCTCATAAATGTTTAGTGTTTTGTAATGTTGGTAAACTAAACATGAAAATTCAATTGCTATAACAACTTTTACGCGTTTTTATTACTGCAAAGGCATAATACGTCACGTTTTTATTCCTCTATTAAAGGCTGCTCTTTAATCTAAGTCCTAGGTGTGATTTTTGCGGCTTCTAAATTTGTTCTAAAACAAACGTGTTTGTGTTCCAAAATGACGCTGTTTCAAAATGTGTAATCAGTCAAAACATCAATTTTATCATATCAGCGATTATTTAAAGCGTAATTGGCTTTGTCAACTGAAAAGGTAGACACTTTGTAGAAAGTGAAAACTAAGGAAAATATAAGATGAAAATGCAATAGATTAAAAAAGATAGATTTAATTATTGAAACTGAAAAAATACATAAAAGTAGTTAAACATCCATAACAGCCACATTTACAATATATTTTACTATATTGAAAAACTGTCAAATTTAACTATTGTAATATCAACAGGATAGTGTCATTCCTAATTATGTGTACATGACAGATTTTAATAATAGTACAAGTATGTTTATTATATTAGTAAATAATTAATCACATACATGGATTACATAGGTAATGTATTTACATTTGACCGATATCCTTTCCTATTTTCGAAGTGATTAATTTTTACACTTTAAAAGGTGAGTAGCTATCTTCTGTACGGATCAGTTTTACATGTTTTGTTAACTGAAGATTTAATGTAATTTACCATATTTATAAAAGCTGACCACCATCAAAATAACTGAATAACAATTTCTAACTGCTTTACAATGTTACAAAAGCTAACCGTCCGATTATGAAGAGCTTAAACATAAGCTATGTTATGTCTCTCGTTTGAAACTTATTAGAATGTTCAACAAAAAAATAACCGTATTTTTAAAAACGAAAATAGCTTAATGTTCAGATTGGTCTGTGCAATAGTATGATACACGTGTTCTGAAAGTGTTATGTCTTAAGAGTATTATGGATTATAAATAATGCCTTAAACCATATAATTGTATCCTTTAAGTTCAAAACTTAGCACCAGGAATCCAATAAACAGCTTGTTATTCAAATGGTTGAACAATGTCAACGGTGTCAACCAACAACTAAAATTTCAAAACCTGTGACAAATAATTTCCATTGAATACCTTATGGCGTTTTAATTAACATTTAGTACTTCTATACTCTGTTTAACTCTTATGTTACATTTTAGTATATGTAAACCGCTATTTTAGACAGAATTGGTTGAACAGAGTTGGCATTCTACTTATTGTAAGCATGGATGGTAAATTAAATGCGTTTGTTAATAAGTTGTTACATAATTGTAGTTTATTATAAATTAACCATTTAAACGAACCATTTAAACTAACCATGTTGTAAAAACCTCATTGTCTTGCATCTACGAATACGTCTAGTTGCTCCAATAAACGTCTGGTGAACTCCAACCCTACCAGACTGAACTATATACAAATACAGTATCATAAAATTTAACAATAGGAATGCAGGTAGTACATGAAAAGGGGTACTCGAAAATATGAATAGAAACACGCCAAGGTTTTGCCAGTACAATTTCTTAGGCTACAAACTTTGAAATGTGGTTTGAAATTTCCTAACAAACAAATTGTAATAGTTTTGTAACTTTTGTGGAAAAAATATGTTTCATTTCATTTCAAAATACTAACCCATGCTATTATCCATCAATAAAGTTTGAAGTGGTATTGTTTTAAACATAAGTTGAAAACCGCATTTTGAACTGGAGGATCTTTCAAACTGACGGACATTTAAAATAAGGTAAAACCTTTGTTACCCTATAGTTAATGTTCAATTCCAAGAACTAAATGGGCAAACATCAATTTATCATAAGTTATTTTACCAAATTTATAACCATTATGCCATGCCGTTTTTGTCGTGATTTGTAGTACAAGTGGCTAACCAGAATATTAAAATGACTTAGTTACGTTTACTAAAGGTATGTTTCTAGATATCTTGCAAGTTGTTGGTTTTACATGTTATAAGGTTAAATTCTGTATTATTTTGTCATAGCAATTTTTAACAATCCCATAGTCATCATTATCAAACATAATTTATTAGCACACAGTTGGTCAGTTAAAACAATGAAAACATACTCACTTTAGTGACAAAAGCTTGTGAATAACAGATTACATTTTCATTGAAACATTTTTCATATAAAGAGCTCCCCTTAAGGCACATGTTTATGAAGTTCAGTCGAACGGAAACAAATATTTTCTGGTGGTTGGCCCAAGCCAGGGTTGTTCTGCCAGAAGGATTTATTCATTCAACCCACGTTCCCATGAAAGTGTAATGGACCGGAATTCACGGACTGGGATAGATCTCAACCCTTCAACTCTACATTCAGTTAAGTACGTGGAATACTGAAATGTGACCACACCAACTGAGCTTACTGATTGGCTCTTCATAATATCCGGAATCGATGGTATCGTAATTGGCTTTATTCTACGAGTAGTAACTAACAACTCTAAGCGTAATTCAAACATCATCTAGGTGAATTATATTAATAACACGATACGCAATGGATACAAAATGGTACATTATTGACAACTACGTTAATTTTTCTTTACCACCTTTTAAAAAGGTACAGTATTATAAATTGCGATTATGTACAAAGGTAAAAGCTCATAAAACGAGCTTGGTTGATGTAGACGTTCTCGTACCTATATTTTCAACGGCGTGTGTTTGAAAATAATTTTAAGTTTGAAACAAGCTAAAATATTTTACTTTAAAGATTTATTACTGTTTTAGAAGTCAAACTAAAACGTTTTCCAAAAAAAAATATCACAACTACTGTATGAGAAGATGTCGATTCCGGTTAAGTTCCTTTATCTTACCTTTACAGTCGATAAATTGTACTGTATAGTATAAATATACTTATATTATATTTTAGAACTAATTAGATAAAAAGAAAACGTACATAATAAAATTGTATTTTAACATGGACCGGTTTCAAAGGCCATCTTCCCGCATGTAAGTACATTGCATAATAATTATTGTAAATAGTATGTCACATGGACAAATTAATAGAAACAGTTACTGAAAAATTGTGTATAATATAAAATGTTTTCATGAACTTCTTATCTTTTGATTTCTTCGAATATGGGGTTTGACTAGTGTTTAATATGTTGTGCGGATTTTCAATTTTACGTGGAGGTCTTTCAGTTCATCATCATTCAATATCCAAAACGGTTAAATTCGTTGTTTTGAGTTGAGGATGTGTTCTGCAAATCGATTTCAATTTGAAGAATCTTGATTTGAACTATGTAGAAAAATCGGAACATTTAAGCTTGTAGATGCCTGTCATATTGATTAGGTTGATTATTTATTTGTTCGACTGTTAATAAAAAAGTTGTTTCTTGTTTTAAAACTATTAAACGTGTTCGTCTGATTGCACTATCAGCATGACGGCTATATTGTTCTCTCACATTTATATTGTTTGTATTTAGATTTTCTTTTTCTTTTTGTAAACTATCATTGTTGGTTTGTAACCATTCTGAATCGCCGACATTTAATTCATGTTTGTAGTCAGAACTGTTAAGGGTGTTCCTTTATCAACCTATTCAGCATCCTGTGAAACCCCTGGGTACTATGTACTTTTTCTTTTTATCTAATATTATATTAATACTGTTAGTTGTAGCAACCAATGATATTATTTAAAACTTCCACGTGTAGCCTGTGGCATCATTTCACTTCTACTTAACGTTCGTCTACGTCACCATACTGCCCTTTTTAACAGACATTTTTAATGTTAACATATTATAAGCTAAACTTTACAGTACACGTGGCCTAGGCTTTGCTTAGCTCATGTCGCAAAGCCAAGCAATATGCGTTGTAGGCATATCAGGACTGGTTGTCACCCCTTACACACAACATTATTTTCTTGGCAACATTCATGAGAGTAACTGAGTAAGTTAGGTATTAAAGAAAATGTTAAAGTATAGTGCAGTTTTATTTTGCAATAAAAAACAAGTACTAGTACCAAATGAAAGACGAGTACTTACAATATCACATGGAAATTTAGTTGACCTTTGTTGACTCCTTGAACACTCACTAAACGTAGGAGTATAAGTTTGCTCGTGCATCGTTCATATAGCTGACTGGGCATGGTTTCTTTTGAATTACTTGTCTTTCCTAAAAAGACCAGCTTAAAAATGTACACCCTTTTTTGAAGAAATGCTTTGGTTCGGCGTATAAAGGCAAACTGAAAAATTATTCTTAACAATAAAATTATCAATCTTAGTGGATCCGTGGCGGATTGGTATGGCGCGCGACTCAAGAGCTCATCACTCCGGTAGCGCGGGTTCGATCCCCGCTGTCACCACATACAATTTGTAATGTGACTATACGGTGATGCTAGGTAAAGTTCGAGGTTGAGTGGTAGAGAGGACTTTGTAGTCCTAACTTCGCCTCGTTAAACAAGACAAACTTTACCTTTTTACCTTTAACCTCATAAATCGTAAGGTTTATTAAGCTAGATAGGACCTTTTGGTTTTGGGCTATGATGTGTCTGTCTGCTTGTTTGTCCTCGAAGTTTTATAATATATGTTTGACCTGCTTTGTGAGGATTTTGACCCTTGACTTTATTATTCGAAAAGATTGATACACAACAATTGATAGTATTAGTGAAATCGCCTACTGTAGCAATGGAATTGGTCAAGCTCTACCTAGCCACTGATAGGCTACACCTTTTGGTTTTTTGATATCTTAAGAATGTAGAGATGGTGATATCTACACATATCTTTGTATGTTAACTTCCAGTTAGTCAATAGTCGTACTAAAACCAACAATTATTATTGAGCACGTTAATTAGAACAATTGGAATTTGGATGTAATTTAAGATCTACTAAGAGAGTAGAAACCATACCTTCGTTCTATCTCTGCCAAATCAATAGAGGATACTTAATATCGTATGTGATTCACAAATTAGTTAACGATCCCTAAGACACGTCAATCGCTACGTTTAAGCACATTGTACATAAACCCAGCCATCCTTTATACTATAACATGATTAAATGTCCGAGCGTTTATAGCTCGAGCTCTAAAACTGTTCCGGTGAAGAAGAGTTGATTTTAGAGTGGAATCCAATTTCAGAGGAATCGATTTCGGTAAATCCGATCGGATAAATAGCGCCAGGTTGGAGAGGGAGGATAAAATATCAAAGCTGTGTGAGTGGCAAACCTGGCGTGTGTTGGATTGTGTGACTTTGGCTGAACTGTGTTCAGGAAGAATGTGTTTCATTACAGTCAATATCTCGTGTTACAACCCTTACGTCCAGGGAACGTAAACATTTAAGGGCTGCGTTTATTAAACGTTTTTATCTTATTTTAGCTGAGATTGAATATTTGTTAAAGTTCAAAAACGCATTGTGTGTTCAGCACAAGTTTTGATTTAATTTGTCTCAACAGTGTTTTAAAGTGTGTGTGCTATTTACTAACGTTGCCGCTAGTGAAGCTGCAAACGGTAGAATTTACTTGATAAACGAGCTTATGTCTTCCTGATAACCAACGTCCTGCCGGCATGGTGGCTAAGTCAGTGGCGTACGAGAGTGCGGTTTCGAAGTTTGCAGGTTTCAACACCACCTCAGCCAACGATTGGTAGTCAGTTAGGTTAATGCACTTAAGTTAGAATTAAATAATTTTCACAATGACTGTAATTCGAAAGTAAGGCTTTCAATCTGAGTATACTGAAAAAATAGGTCTGTGAGGATTTATTTAATTCCACCATGACTGCTCTGGCTGCATAGGCACTTGCTATTTGGCGGATTAAACCTATAGAAAATACTACAGTGGCCAAAAGAAGAATAAAAAGTATCCACAAGAGTATTCATATAGTCTTCATCAAAGTTTGAGGATGAAACAGCGGGGTTGTACTTTGCAATCGATTGTAAAAAATACATGTAAAAATGTTGACGCAAACAAAATTTCACAGTCGATGAAACCGTAGCTCCCATTTAGCAAGCGGCTCTGTGAATTTGCAGCTAAAGATGACTTGCGCAACGTGATCAACCTACGCACTCAATTTAGGCTGTATTATAATTGTAGTCCATAGTTTTGGTTAGTTGAAGTATTTAACCTATTTCTACTTTTTAAATGTGTACTTTGAAACTGTTCAAAACAGTAGTCACGGGGCACCCAGTGTGCAGCAGTTGAATCTCGGGTTGAATACTCATTATGACGTCCCGGTAAGAAAACAGAAAATAAATTGACAACAATATTCTACAATTTTTACTTGAAAATACTTTTTCAACATTTCTTAATTGACAAATAGCTATGACTCATCAGTCGACAATAACAAATTCAGAAAAAAAATTGTCCCACAGATTTTTTAACTATAAGGTGAAGTTTTCTTGTAAGGCACATTTTTGTTTTATTAGTGAAAAGAACCAACAGAATACGAGCTCATATATTGAGTCTACCCCTACAACTACGAAAAAGAGTTTTTGTCGTTCTGTTCTGAAAACCGCTGCTTTAGACACATGCATTGACAGTGCTAAAGTGTCACTTTTTCACCCAGGTAAATAAAGTAATGTTTTGATGACATTTTACCCCCTAGGGAGAAAAGGATAATTTTAATGATCTTTTTGTGGCATGAGCATCAGCTGGTACTCAACGAGTTTGTTTTGAATTTTACCACTGTGTGTAAATCATTGTTACAGCTGTTTCTTAAAAACAATATATTTCTAACTACTGATTTCAAAGCGATGTTTACTTAATTAATACTTTATAATGTTAAAAGATTAATTGACATACATTTCTCATTATTATTTCAATCATGACAAAAAATATCGGTCATCACTCGGCCCGAAAGTGTCTATTTGACCCTCAGTCAGCTAACATGACCTCCTGTCAAACAGTGTCCAGGTCAAACTTCAGGACCTAGTGATGAAATATACTATTTAACCACTTTCTCAAAACTTGGAATCTATCTACAATATAACAGTATATATTTTTCTCTCTCATAGTCAACGAGAAAGAACTGTTTACTAATAGACTGTGTATTTAAACCGTTGACACTTATAGAAAAGGACTATTTAATTGTTTTGTTACTGTCAAGAACCGTTTAATTGGTATTTGAAGAAGAAAAACATACACACAAATACATTTTTACAGTATGCAAAAAAGGAATATTATTGTACGAGCATTATTATAATACCGGGTGATTACAAATGAAATAGACAACTTCAATAGCCTCTAAAAACTACACTGGTGTATTTCAACATAGTAAGTGATATAGGTTTGTGGAAAATGTCTTTAAGTTTATGTTGGTACAAATTATGGTGGAAAATTCTGCAGAAACGTTTGAAAATTACAACTAATACATTAAAGTTAGCACAACGCTTAAATAACAATAATAATTTTGTACGTACAAATTTTTGTCAGGAGATGTAACATTATCTTGAAAATGTCAACACATTGTTTAATCGCCTAATTTTCAGTGATGAATGTTTAGGCTTGATTGTATGGGTAACTGAACAAGTAAATGTTTAGGCACTTCTCATGCCACCACCTCATTCACATCCTTTTTTTGAAGCTCTTGGTGTGAAACCTTCGGGAATTATCTGAAAACATTCTTTTTTAAGGCTCTGACAATTTGGCCACCAAAAAGGATGGCGTCTGAAAATCTGTTCTTGTACTTAGCCGAAATTTTGCACCATAGAGAAAAGCAGTTCCCTCGGATCTTAAAAAAAATGCAAAATCGTAATTGTGAAATCAAATTTTCTACAAATTTTGTATTTAGCACTTTTTTCTACCTCTGACGGTTTCGTTGCTAAATCAGTTTGAAGTATAATTGCCGAAAACGGAGCTCCCACCGAGCTCGAAGGGCAAGTAGGTCTTTATAATTGTGTAACCTATTCCGCACTCAGTACCAGCTTGACAGTGTCTTATCAGAAGGAAAGACTAATGAGTGTATCAGTAACATTGCTGTTAAAATATGTGCTCGTTTGAATCGGTCAAATTCATAAATCTTATCGTCGTAAACAATTATGATAACTAACCTAATAATAACGGCAAAGTTAAAAACATAAGGTTGTACTAAAGTGATTTAGCGAACCGAATTATTCATATACAGCTGTAAGGTCAAGCGTCCTTTTGAAAATGTCAGTGTCGTTCAAAGAAGTGGTTGAAAGTTTTTAGCACGTTAAAAGCCAGTCAATCCTTTGAGCCCTAAAGAAATTACCCTCCGACTTCTTGGATAAGCCTTGTGAGCCAGATCAAAGGGACTTTCAGATTTACATCAAAGGATATCGAGTCTTTGATTTTTGATTCACTTTACTGTCATACATTATAAACTAAGGAATGTCAAACTTTCTATTTCTTATTCATGGATGTATCAGTTTTACTTTACAAAACTTAAAGATAGTAGTAGTCTGAGCGTTTGTAGGTTCTTAATATGTGTTATTGAAATATAAATTTTGTATAAAGGAAAGTTCTGCATTAATATTATCCAACAAATATTTACCAACAAACACTACATAACATTCCAATCTATGTGGGTTTACAGAACAAGCAATCTAACTCAATGAAATCTATAAAAAATAGTAGTTTAGTTCTTTGATTAGGTTGGTTGGTCCTAATATTTTTATTTCCAACTAGAAATAAAGGAGATTACAAAAACACTATGACTACACAAAAGATCAATTGGGTTCTGCCTATTTTTATGTAAAATAATATATATAAGGTTGTTTAAAAGTTTAAAGACAAAGGAATTTTAAAGACTCATATACTGCCGCATAAAAGTTCATTAGATACAGTAATAGTTCCATTCTTCAGAAAAATCCTTTTGCTAGAAATTATGTAAATGTTATTAGATTATTTGTTTTGCATCTTGAATAGCTATTATTTCGTTTAGCAGCAAGGGTGCTCATGCCTAGCTTTTTGATGCCCTTATTTTTAAAACTATATTATTGTGTCATTTCATATCTGCTCATACACTCTTGGACAAAATTAACGCATCGCTTAGTTTGTTTCTCATAATTTTTCTCATCCTTCTTCCACTTCAAAAGTGGACATTTTCGAACTCAATGTAAGTAAATATTTAATTTAACTAAGCAGCAACAAAGAAATATGCAATATAAATATTCAATGAGAAAATGGATGGTACCCATCTTTGTTAATGAGTTGTTTGACATTTTACTAGTGGTGCGTTAATTTTGTCCAGGAGCGTATCTATATTTTACTTATCTTCTATACGCTTATCCTTTCCTAAAATTGTAACTGATTGTTCTGCTTGCTTTAAATCTTATTTATGGTTTAGCATGTAGTTGCCTTTTAACATCTTGAAGAAGAGCTCATGAATAATTTTAAAGATCCAATCTTGAAAAGACTAACGCAAGAGAGGTTATACCTTGAGGGGGAGGACTTGGTATCAGCTATGAAATCTGCTTACCTAGCCACATAAAGCACACTCCCCTACTAATGTCTCACCCCTCTCTCCCTGTAAGCCTTCAATAAACTCTTCCCTTCTCACCTCAACATTACAAACGATCCACGAACAAGTCTTTTGAAATATGGATTTTAGTTGATTTAGTTTGATTGCCCACAAGATGACTCTAATAAAAATTAGTTTCTTTTTTAAAGGAGTGATACAGCAAAACAATATAATTATGCCTCTCGGCGTAAGACGAAAATGTGTTTTAAAATAAAGGTAAAGTAAATGATTATAATATTTTGGATTTCAATATTATGTGGTTTGTCATTTATATAAAATAAAACTTTTGGGTGGACTACAAAAAACAGTATTTAATAATAATTCAAGACGTTTCGATAATGCTATGATAATCATCATCAGTTGTATAAAATATAAGCATTAAAATAAAAAATAAATAATTATGTACATTTATTGTTTATAAAAGTTTTTCTTTAGTGTATATAATTACATTATTTTCTCTTTCTTATTATATTTCATACATGTGGTGATCTTCTTTAAAGCTAATAGCATAATCTAAACGTTTTGTATAATTTATTAAGTACTGCTTGATGTGGTTCACCCAAAATTTATTTTATATAAAGTTCAATGTTTAACTATCAGTTACAAAATATATTGTACAGCAAAAGAAAAACACAACAAAACACGTATTACAACACTTAAAGTATAATGTATGTTTCTTATAGGCTAGAAAAAACAAAATGTGCAAAAGATTGAAAGAAATGTGACGAGTCGACCACAATATGGAGGAAAATATTGAAACGATTTGCATTTATTGAGGTGAGCAATTATCGGAAACGCATTGTCAAAATAGATTGAAAACATTCATTTTCTGTCGAACAAACCTCGTTTTATTTCTGACATTGAAAAGTCAGTTATCACAAACCCTCTGTTGAATTACTTTTCGTCGGATTTCTTACTCTGAAGGACTATTGTTTTCTTAACTCCACTCAAAGTATAAATATAACTTTGATAGCATGTCGCGAATAATTAGATGTGATTAAACGCGGTATAGTTTCAAGATTTGAAGTAAAGTTATTAAGTGGTGAAAAGTTAGATCAGTTTCAGTTGATTGTATTTATAACAATAATTAGTTTTTATATTTACATTTTGCATCTACATTTATAACATATGTTTTATGTTTAAACAGTTTAAATTTCAATAGCTTAGCTTACAATGTAATATATAAAAATATGTCTCATTTGGCTTTCGCCACATAGCATACAAAATAATTGCAAAAGTTTGACTTAATAGTTTTTACACTAAGCAAAAATCGTTGTACACGGGGTCAGTAGTGACGTCCACTTCACTTGGTCAGTTCTAGCCGCCATCAATTATTGCACTTTTGGCCGTGTGTATTGGGCTCCTGGTGCTTTCACCGGCCATTGGCGAAAGGCGGCCATTAAATTTGAACCTGTTCAATTTCAGTGGCCAGTGAAACGCCAGTTACAGGTCACGTGATCTAGTGACAGTCGGTGATTTGCCGTGACAGCTGGTTCTTGTCATGGGTACTATTAGTATACTTGTAGATGTAGGTCTAGAAAAGAACAAGGACTTTTAGAAATAAATGATGACACTTCTCTTGTCTCAGTAACAGTGACTGTGTCGCCTCCTCATAGTACTTAATCATTTGTGACCCCAGCACACTAGACGAATTTCAAAACTCTCCATAGTAGAAAGTGCTATCTACAAACTACAAACCATTGCCACGGAGAGACAAGCGTTCTCAAAAACAACTCTGAACGATTTTATTTTGTTTGGTCAGCACATTACAAATCAATTGAGAACACTTCCTCCGAGAGGTTCGGCCAATTTACAGGCAAAACTTCAAAGTCTCATCACTGATGAGAAACTGAAACATTTGCCACAAGACCATTTGCCACCTGTACCATCGCCTTATTCAACAAATACATCTTCAAACCAAACCGATGAAGACGAAGACGTAACTATGATGAATGATTTACTCACAGTTGACGGTTTAATGTATTGACAAATTAATTATTGTAAACATTCTTTTTTATGTACGTGTCTTTCTTATGTTCGCTTATTTGTTTGTAGGTAAGCAGAGCAATAGTATATCGGTATCTATTTAAAAAAGTATGTTAATTTTTCAATGAAATGCACTATTATATACATTTATTATATACGAATAGCATAGGAGCAAGGAGACATAATGTACAACTTACCTTCAAGTATGGTTGTAGTACATTTATGATTGCCTGGAGAACTTCTGCAAGGAATCTTGATATTGTTGTGGCTTGAACACGAATTATAATGCTAGGGACTGAAAGCTGTCACCACTAGCTAAATACCGTAGCGTAACCTCTAATTTTGTCTGGCAGTTATCGCATTTTCATCACTGTGTCTTTTTTGAAATCATTGGCTCAATCGATTTCAAAAGCTCGTTGAATTTTTCATAAGGCATTCTTAACTGTCTCCTGTATTCTAAAGGGTCTTCCATTGAGAGTTCCTGAAACAAGGTTGATAACGCTCCAAGGGTTTATCTAGCCTACTCAGTCTTTTACCATACTCTTTTTCGATTTAAAATGGTTTTCAACTCTCCACTTAAAACCAAAACACATTCTTCTTCGCATCGTCAAAACATTCCTCAAACTCACTGTCACTCTCATGTTTACTCAATATTTATTAATTTATTTTGTCAACAAAACAACACTTTTACATCAAACTGGCGGCCACTTAGAGAAAATATTAAAAGCCACTACTAATATCGTGTCTAAGCGTACTGGCCTTCCATTAATGACCGCCAGAACTGGACGCCCCAATGGCCCCGTGTACAACGACCTTATCAACAAGTCGTTTACTGCCTACCTATAGTTTCATACCTTTTTGTTTGTCAGTACAATAATAAACACTGTTTTTGTCATTCTGCTTTACAAACAGCTTTAGTCACATGTATTAACGTGCTGAACTGTCACTTTTACACCCAGGTAAATAAGTATTTTCTGTCATTTTTGTCTGAAAACAGCTGTTTTAGACACATTTACTGACGTGCTAAAGTGTCACTTTTAAACCCAGGTAAATGAGTTTTTTGAAGATTTTCTTTCTCCCTAGGGAGAAAATGATCAATTTTTATTTTTGCTGAAAGCATGGACGTCAGCTAGTTCAACGAGTGTGTTTTGATTATTCAAATCAGTGTAACAGCTGTTTCTTCAAAACAATATTCAGTCTGCTCAGTTCAAAACAATGTTTACTTAGGTTTCTTTATTATACAGAAAACATTTATTGATATTTATTTCTCATTAATATATGCATCATGACAAAAAGTACCGTTCATCACTTGGCCCGAAAGTGTCTTTTTGGTCCTAGTGTCAAAAATGTTACTTTAGGACCAAGTGGTAAAATATACTAGTTTTGAAGATGTTTTTCTCCCTCTTGTAGTAAATCAGTGTAACAGATCTTCCTTCAAAACATTATAATTCAGACTGGTGAGGTCAAAACAATGTTTGTTTAATTGTTTCTTTATAATATTAAAACAATTAATGGGATGTATTTCTCATTATTATTTGCGCCATGACAAAGGTGTCACTTGGCCCACGCCACGGACGTGAACTTGACCTCCTGTCAAAAGTGTCACTTCTTTTTCCAACATTTATATTCCTAAATACGCTTGTTTTGTCAAAGTGCCATGTCTCTAAACCAATTAGATTGTATTTTCCGTTTAACTTATATATAAAATGAGTAGATTTACTGTAATATAGTTTGAAATATAATTTTTACTACATTTGTTTTCTTTATCTTTTGCTTACTTATCTATTATGAAATAAGCCTAGGCTATATTCTGCACGCTCGGGTGCCCTAATTCCAGAAATTAAAAATTGTTTGGCAAAATGGGGACAACCTTACTACAATTGATATTACTTGTGGTTAAATTAACATTGCTTTTGTTTTTTTTTAGTTAATATTTAACTATTTGACAAAAAATGTGTTACTTGCTAAATAAATACTGACAAAAACGTGAATAAATTTACAACATACATTTTCTACATGACTGAAACAACGCCAAAGATTTCCTCAGTGACCCTTCGTTCAATGGACGATATTAAAGAGAATACTTAACATTCCATTCTCTTTATAACGTAAAATCATGTTATTCAAACAATGTCATATTGCGTTTGGAATAATTGCGCGTACCCTTTGCAACATTTATTCCATCGGCGATACGCATTCATATTATAATTGCTATTGTGTTTAAAACAACTTCAAAAATTCCCTCGACAGTTAGAGATATTCAATAAAAACGTAAATTACATTGAGTTCACATGGGTTGGAAAATATTCATGTTTATTCGATAGCATTCATACTGTTGGTTTCAGATATGTGTCCCAATAATAACCACTTTACGTGTATATTAGCTTGTTTGTGTGTACATGTTGGTCCAAAAAACGGGTAAATTATTAAAAACAAGATTTGCACCCTTTTTCGTGTTTGTTAGAAGTGCATCTTACACATTGTTAAAATATTTCAATACAAATTTCAAACAATACCTAATAGGTTGAGGTACAGTTATGTTTGGAAAAGCTTGAACAAGCTGTTTGTAAACGGTTTGGTTTATATTTAACCAATTTAAATGTGACTATTTTCCAGTGATATGCTCTTAAGCATTATTTGAACGCAGTTAAAACAGTTAATTCACGAATAAATTTTAAAACGCCTTAATTATGAACTTGCGTATGGCGTGCTGTATGTGCCATGTTTATTTTATACGTCAACCACGAAACAAGCTAAGATTAAACATACGGTTTCAAGGGAAGGTAAAAGAGCGTTTCCAAGATAATATTCCAAGTCGTTAAAAGGTCAGATCAGAAAACATGTAGGCTGCCAAAAGGAGGGGAATTCACTTAAGGAAGTTTTATCTTTCTTATTTAAGGTAAAGTAAATTAACATTTATTGTATTTTGCTTTTACCTCGTTCGCTGTGGTACAAGAAATACTATTCTAGCACATCATATTTTTAATATTATGTAAAAGAACTGTTCCGACATTCTCTTACTTCGTTTTGAAAGCACTCTGGTAACTTTTTGAACGACAATTAGGTTTCGTTTGTTCAAAGAAGCCAGGACAACACAAACCTGTTTCTCGATCATTATCCTTTACAACTGGCAACAAAGCTGAATGCAGCTAATTTCCCATCCAATTATCGTTCCAATCACGGACACACATGAGTTTAGCCCCCGGGACTAACAACGTCTCATCCAATGTCCAATCCTCTTCGTGTTTACCAATGTGCCACCTATACAAACCTGATTATCAAACACGCAATACCATTCGCACAATGTAGATCGGTGCACAGTTTGTTTCGTTTTTAATCAATGTGGAATCGAAGTATTGTTTTATGAGCTACATTTTAAGATGTAATTATAAATAGAAACCTTTAATTACGGTTACAAAAGAGGTGTTTACTTTTGTATTTGCCTTTAATAAGAACAATGGACCATGGGTATCGTAACCAGTTTAATGCTGGTTCGTCGCCAGTTTAGTTAAGTTTGACGCAGATCCCGTGGAGGCCTATGACGATCTCGGAGCGTTATATCCAAAACATTCTGTTTTTACACTCCGCCATTACAAAAGAACGGATATTTTGTATATATGTAGGAATAATAGAAGTAGCCTGATTTTAATGACATTTGAAATTCGTTTTCCTTTCATTATGCGTATTGAAAATTGCAACATAAAACACGTAAATTTAAAACGAAAAGCCCAGAGCAAAACTGTTCGTAAAGAAAACATACCTCGTAACGCCGGTGATAGTAAAGAACGAAAAGTTAAGGGCGAAGGTCAAAACGAGACTTGGAGCTCCTCACATTAACTTAATGCCCGTCAGCATGCAGGAGGCAAAGCTAAGACAAGGTCTAAATCTATTGTGCTGCCTATGAATTTAAAATTTAGTTTTCTGTTAAGACTTGCTAAATATATTCCAAACTGTATACCCATTAGCTAATGGTTTTAATATTAGGTAAACAAGTAAAGTTTGTCTTGTTTGACGAGGCAAAGTTAGAACTAAAAAAGCCTCAACTTTACAGCTTTTTTATGTTTTCCAGAATTGTTTATAGTTTCCAGGTCTAACTATTTTGACTTAGTTTGGCAAAGGATATATTTTTATTTCCGGTTGGTTTTGAAGAAACCCTCTTTGTTGGCGTTAACTTAAAGGAATACTTGATTGTTATAGAAACTATAGCGAATGTTAGGCACAATCTACAAATTATAAATATACCTACCGCATTATAGTATTTACTCTTACAAAAAGGTCGCAACTACACTCTTTCAATCTCATCACCACACTAAGTTAACCACAAAATATAACAAAACAACAAAACATCACATCAATACTGCTGTGGCACGTGCCGGGGAGAGATCACCTGACCACCCCCGTGTGAGAGGTGTAAGCTAGCATCAGACATGGCCAGGGGACAGGGGTAGCGAGCAAGGGGTGACACCCGACACCCCTGGGTGCGCGCTTGCCAGGCTTCTCTGCGTGCAGTCGATAATTATAATATGACACTAGAGCTAGATCACTTACAGAGATACGCCACGTTCCAAGACTCGCAATCAATACGCCGCGTAATGCGGGCTCGTCTTTATTTGAATACAAAGAAGGATTGTTGTGATACAAAATTGCACATATGTAGATCATTAGAACTTATTGTATTGTTTGCAACTTGAAATAATTAGCCTACATCTGGTGTTTATTTATAAATGCCAGTATAATATTGTTCCAGTTTAGCTTAAGCTTCCTAGGAAGGGTTGATTGCTATATACGGCCGTATAATATGATAGTGAACTCACGTTAGCAACAGAACCATATAGGAGTGTGTTCCTGGAGAATTTCGGTTGCTTCTATAGAATTGTATTAATAACCAAATTCACCGTAACAGTATGGCCATAAAGTAACGTCCAACACTTTTCTAGAAAACCCTAGCTTAAGCATTAATTTTCTAGTGGCTACAAACCATACTATTATACATCTGACAGTTGTGTTTTCGGTTTAGTAGTAAAAACTTTGTCGGACAGACAAAATTGATGATATTGTTTTTTTAATTCGAAATCACACGCTCCAAGTGTTTATTCAAAATTTTCCCTACTGTTAAAACTAATGTTTGGCTGGCTATACAGTACTTAATTTCTTAGTTTATTACCAGACTAAATTCGAAGAAATTAATTAAACGCCATTTATTTATTGTAAATTTATGATCGGTCTAACTCACATCCATGGTTTTCACTACGGGTTACAGTTTTGTGTGCCACGAATTTCATATACAAGATTTTTGTAAAGATGCACTATTTAATCCCAATATTTAGAGTACATTTAATCATATATACTTTTAGCGCTTCGTCGTCAAATATAATTTCAAGTAAGTTATTATTTGTGAACTGAACGAAAAGCAAGGGGTGTAAAAATGGTTTTCCACAGAATCCTACAAGAGGAATATTTGAGATAAGAGAAGTTGGAGGGGAGATGAGCGTGCGAGGTAACGCTCTTTATGTGACTCGCTAAACAGATCTTATGTATGAAACCCGCTCCACGCCCCACGCCTAGGGCCAGCTACATCGCTACACGTCTCTTTTAACAAGAAATCGGCGTTCTTTCAAGATCCAAACTTTTTAGTAGATGAAAACAAATCTGGCACATTTGTCTTTGAAACTGGATTGATGTCGACGAGTAAGGCTGCTTCAGGCTTTGTGTTCTCTATAAAAGTACTTTTAAACGATAACTTTAGTTTTAAAACATCTAGTTGGAATTATCCTATTTGGTGTTTATTTGGGATATAAAACTGTACAATCGTACTTAATGGTAAGCGTGTATAACTATATCAGTTCCAGTACAGTTTCACGTATTGTTAACAATCCTTCAAAGTTACACAGTTTTGTAAATTAGATTGCAGAAAGAATTGCTGTAAATAAATGCTAGGCGTTGGCTGAGGAAGAAATGGAATCATCTTACCGTAGTTGATTCAAGTCAAGGTACATTTTCTATTGAGAGAAAAGCGTACAGCTGTGGTTAGCTTGTGCATAATTTCAGAAGCTAAACTACTTAATATGGTGACCGTCATTTCCTTCAAGACACAATCAATGTAATGTCCTACATCGGGTTCAAATACCTTTTGATTCAATGCGCCTAAGTTTTAACAAATTATCAAATTGCACTATGTCTGCACGCTCACTGAGAGGACAAAGCTATTAAATAATTAGCTAAAGGCAGTCAAGTAAAAAATAAACGCAAAATTAGTAGCTCAAACAAGACGGTGTAGCTACAATTTTATTTATGAACCAATTAAGGGAGTTTTTTCAAACTAAGCGAATAAAGCATGATTAACATAATTTTTCAACCAACATGATCTGACAAACAACCAGACATGTCATCTGAGCATTGGCACGAAACTGTAACTCTACTTTTACTAGTCTCCTACTATCAACATGATTAGATACGAGTATATGATTGTAAGATATGTTAGGTAAAGTATCGATGTGCGAGGTTTGAGTGACAGATTACAGCAGAAGTGTCACCACAGAATGTGACAGCCGCATCAACCTCACCACAGCAGTGTCAATATGTTGTTAGATGCTCCATAATTCCATGTTTGCACCTAATGAAAACCTTTTCACACTACTGCCTGTCTACTTTCTTCTAGGTGATTTTAATCTGACACAGTTAGTTTTTAAACACTTTGAAAACTGTGTTTAATCCATAATAATCCTGCTTTTTCTTTTATTTAAAGACTTAACTTAGCCGAACAGGTTGTATTTTGACGGACGTTTTATACAATCTATAAGTTGGATTGTGCAACCATAAGGAATTAAGTTTGTGGTTTAAACTGGAAATTAATTTCACCTAACCTTGAATCAACAGACGAACTAATTATTAGTACAAAAGTTATCTTTGACAGCATATAACTATTTCATGTGTAAATTTTGAAAACTTACGTATGTTTTCCACATGGAAATTTGGTGTATTATTGGTTGTATTAGCAAATGCGTCACTTAGCTTAGTGAACAACTGAATAATCTAGTGTACAGCTATGTTTATACTGGAATAGCATCAAATTTCTTTTTAAGACAACGAATAAAATCACGAAACGGTTAACGCAAGTATTTAATACACGTTGATTTAAGAAGTTATCAAATTTGTGGTATCAGTAGTTTTCTGAGTCAATATATGGTACACTTTAATATTGTTTATAATATATTCTGCAATATTTTAACTGAACAATTTTGATAGGTTACGCAGAAGTACTATTTTTTCGGAAAAATCCTTTTGAAGAAAAAGTGTTCAGAAACTCAAACATGTGATTTATTGCTTTACATGATATTATCGTCTTTATTGCTCTTTGTACACTTTATTAACCATATAGCTAAATTACCTGTGCCTTATAGATTGGGTTTATCATGTTCATGCCGTCCAAGTAGTTATTGCAATCAATAACCTAAGTTTGGCAGCTGTAACGCCCCTAGCCCAAGGCAATGTCACATTCAGAAGCCGATAATTCAATGCTTCTTTGTCCATTGTGTCTCTACATTCTAAATCGTGTCTCAGACATATTATATCATAACGTTTTACTTTAAAATAAATTAAAAAATCTTTACGAAATTTATAATATTTTAAAAGAATGTTTCCGTTTAAAGGGTTGTTCATAATTAAAATGGCCCAGAGACTATGAAAACTCTTACAACCTTGCTGTCAAATCACTTGTAAAAGTTTGGATTTGTACATGTTTTAGTACTAAATGTGCATCTTAATAGTGTAACAATTACTATATTTAGACTTATTATATCACAATCAGCCAAAGCATGTAACACTGACACATAAAAAAACAGGATATAACACAACACTGAATATAATTATAAATAAATAGTGCACAGCTAACTCGAGTTCTAAAACTAAAAATTATGTTTGATATTAATGGTTTTAAAAATGGAAAACTATTAGAACTAAATATGAAATACTGCAGTAGAAGTGCTTAAGATGATGCGATCCGATAAATGTGTCCTTTTCTTAGTATGACCCAGTTCAAAGACGAGATATACTTTCAGGTGACTTCTAGAATTGAATCTTCATACCATTGACAATACGGTGTGGAATTGATTTTGCATGCTTTCCTGTATTATCATACACGGAAGAGTTAAAAGTCAATTAATAGCAAACTATTTATCGTAATCGTTGTGGGTATTACAAAACCTTAGTTTGTAGACATTACTTTTTTAATTATTAATACGTGATACTTTTTGGTTTTATAAATTGACGTTTCATTTGAAATCAAACTGTACTATACACGGGTTATTCTAAGGAGATAGACGAATCTATGTCCCTTTCAATCTTAATTTATGTCCATATGGTACATATTATTTTAACCTAGCCTCCATTGGTATCTTGTAAACCATGGGTTTTGCAGAAATATTTGACTAGACTTCACCTTACTGTTCCCAATGACTACAATATTAATCGCCGAGATTTTAAAATATGTTAGCTAACTTAAGAATGTCTTGTGGGCAGCCCAAACATAATACTGCGGTAATGTTATTTTATGCTAAAAGGTGGAACTTTTTAAGCCTTTTAATTAATCATGTAGCTAAAGAGCTACAGCTTACTCGATTTCTGAATAACGCCTTTTCGGACAACATTGCTGGAACTTTGGAGAGCTCAACCCTCAACTCAGGACTGCACACTTCCAGGATCAGGAAAAAGTGGTGAATAAAAGAAGGTTGAAAAATACAGAGTCCTAAAACTAATTTTCAAACCGATCATTGTTCTTGTTTTCAACCATAAAACTATCATTGTTCTGTAAAACAAAAACTAACATTTAATTTGTATCTTATGATTAAACTGGGTTGAAAGTTGAGTTTCAAGACGTTTTCATCGTATTCACATAAGTCATCTTCGAGCTTCAATCGACCGAATTTATATTGTTTTAATTTCGATGGAAAATAAGATCTCCCACCTACAGATTTCTGTAAACATCACCCAGTTACTGGAGCCTGCAAGATACCAGTTAAAGTGAACGCCTAGTATATTGAAACAACAGGAACCACGTATTAGTGAGCGAGATGTTTGAAGGCGGTCCTGAGCTTGCAACCTTACAAGTGGAGGGTGCGTCTCCCTTGTATTGATATACGCTCAGGGCTTTACCCCAAGAAACACGACCTTCACCACAACCTGATCAATACTTATGTGAGGCTGTATATACCAACCACTGACATTAGTTTTAGTTTTTTGGTATAGAGTTTGAAACAGTCAATTCACATATAGGTATAATTATCGTGGTTTGACGTACATTGGTCATATGTAAACAAGCAATAGGAGTATATCATAGCAACGGTCATAGAGTATCTGAGTAGAAATAGATTAAGCTACATCTTTATGTTTTACTCAGTTTAACCTAGATAGGTCTGGCTCGTTTTGTAGTAGTCATATAGACCAGATAACACTGGAACGTATGTTTACACTCTACCGATAATGCACACCATCAGTCTTGAACTGATATGAAAGTGTCTTATGTATGTATGAAATACTAATTATGTATAATCTGGAATTTAAAATTAGGTTGGGAAAAATCATATATTCATCAAATTCAAAGTCATGTTGCACATTTGAGAGGATATGACTTCAAAATCAGTACGAGAAAGAAACCTTCAAATAATAAAAGTTTTCATATATTATTATTATATTTTGCATTTAAACAGGATCACTCTGCATACGTTCAAATGTAATTTGTTGCTATTCCACAAATGAGCATAAGACTTCGATCAAAAGCTTTAGAGGTGGAAGATTAAACTGCAGCTCAACCTGGGTTTGAAATGTTCGATGTCTCTGTTTTAACATAGTTTTTCACATAACGTTGTCATGCCACCTAAAGCAAGGTCAGGTGAGCGTATAGACTAAGCCACTGTAAGACATTTCTCGGCTTATTCACTGTAAATGAAATATTTAATTTAAAACACTTATATAACGAAAAAGCTACGAAGCATGTCCCTGGTTAAGTTCCTAAACTTACCTAACATCACTCCTTTGGATTTTCGTTTTGTAATAAGTCAAAAGCATAACATAACACAAAATTTAAAATGAAAATATTGAACTTAGGGTAGGATTCGAGCTGTTATTTTTGCTTGTTTTTGATAGGGCATGAAACTGAATTAATAATACAACCTGGACAGTCTATGAGTTGTATTAAACTGACAAAACAAAACGTTTCCTCTAAAATTGTTTAGTGTTCCGTATAATTATAGGTTGAAAAATGGACTCAAATATGACTTTCAGGCACATTTTTTTCATCTCAATGTCTGTTTGCCAGAAAACATAAACTGTTTAAGAGTTTATATTAGCATACACCAAAGTTTTATAGGTATTTATGATATTTGGAGCTCTGTAATGATGTTGTAAGCGGCAGAATTTACAACGGAGACGTAGAGGGAGATGAGTGTGAGAGGTAAAGCTCTTTATGCGACTCGCTAAACAGATTTTATGGATAAAGCCTCGAGTCCCTCTTTAGCCTAAATCCTCTCCTCAATCTGCGTTACTTCAA
Source organism: Matsumurasca onukii (assembly GCA_018831715.1). Lineage (NCBI taxonomy): Eukaryota > Metazoa > Arthropoda > Insecta > Hemiptera > Cicadellidae > Matsumurasca > Matsumurasca onukii. Next base: position 41,187,819 of record CM032061.1, on the reverse strand, counting down.
CAGCCCATGTGTTTATGTTGGGAAAATATTTCCATTATAAATATGAAACCTTTAACTAGTAACTTTTAATTGTGACTAGTAAATTACTTGTAACAACTTTATTGATACTCACAAATCTTTAGAATAATGCATTGGTTTTGTCAGAGCAAAGATACTTTAATATACCAAAGACGTATATTTTAATTTGTCATCATTGTTTTACTGCACCACTTTTGTTGGCCATCGTAACAATTATCTAAGTAGGCTTACAACTTTTAAAAAAGTGTGCAAAATAATTATTATGATAAATGATGTGTGAAAGGTTGTGTTAAGAGGTTTATTATACAAGTGGTTTTGATATTGAAAATAATAAATCACTTAAATTTAAATGTTTAATGACGTTTCCACATTATGAATACCAGCCTGACCAGCTTTCCTAAATCCTGATTTATAAATGACACGTTAGTTCTGTATTCTAAGAACTTGTATTTAAACACGAAAAGATTAAGCTTGATTCAATTGATATCTTTGATTCAAACTAATTAAAATAGGTTTTACAACTGGGTGTATAAAACTGATTAAAACTTATAAACTCACAACTAGTAAACGCACAGAAACTCAACCGTAATCGTATACTGCTGTTTATAATTTTCAATGTGATTATTTTTTACATTACCCACTAAAAGGTATCATAAACTCTTGATGTTCATACGAAGTTTCAATTCTGTGAAGCCTTTCAAGATAGCTTTTACATTGAAGTAGGTCATACTCAGGAAAGGTCATATCATCTGATCACATCTACTGAAAGACTCTTCTTCTATGTTCAATCTTTCTCCATTCTCAGTGCAGTGATACTTTTTTGTTGCGTTTAACAGTTGTCGAAATAACTATTTATTTCTTCACGAACTTAAATGTAACGTGTATATAGCTATTTAAACGGTAATAATCACAGTAGTGTATATGCATAAATTGATTCTAAACTAACTTAAAAAGTTATTGGTTGTATGGCATTAGTTATAGTATTTATAGTTCAGTAAAATAATAACATTTATGTTTAAAGTTGGTACAAAAGTTATTAAACATGAGTCTAAAGGTGTTAAAACAGTAGGAGAGGTAAGAACAAAGATATAATTGATAAAAATAATTAGAAACACGCAAGAGCTCTTAACAGATATAGCTACTAAATAGCTAATAATTTGCTGTATAAATTTGAAGACAACATTTGTTTATCAAACCGGGGTTCTCATTTGTTGGGTAAGTATGCTGACATACTATCCGATCCACCTTTTTTTTACTTACCTTTTACCTTTTTATAACCTTTTAGTATTGTAAATAATGCCTACCTAATAGAACTTCTACATTTCAAGCCCAGCCAAAAATTAGTACATTATTTGAAAAGAATTTTGAAAACCAGCTGATATAAACCCTCATTTTATAAACTGTGTTTTTTAACAAATAAAACTTTAAAATATCCTAGTATATACGTGGCTTTAAATCAGAGGTTTCAAAAATTGTTTTATAATGTTAGGTAGTTTGTTTATTCTAATCGGTATTGCATTTTTGTTCCCAATTTTATACTGTCATTTTTGTTTTGATTGAAAACATATTTTAGCAAAGAGTTCACAATCTAACTACTGTATTTATTTTAGTATTTTTATACATATTCTTGTGTTAGCAATTCGGTTATTCCTAGAGTCATCATCATATACGATCTTGATAGTAAATTGTATGTAGAGAGTGTACATGGTTTCCTTTTTCCATGCGAAATCCGCAGCCGTGTGTTACATTATGATTGTACACCGTACTAACGTGATGTATAAGCATATGTAGCCATGCTCACGCATGACAGAGTGCTGTAATATGCTGTTTGACCAGGGTTGTGTTGACATGTTCGACAAAGCTTACATGCTAGGTTGCGTGATATAGGTACTTGACACAGTAAATTGATAAAATATCAAATACATCCAGGGCTAGTGATCGTCTACAACATTGTCTGTCTACTAGTTCACACGTAATAAAACAATAAATGAATATTAATAGTTTTAGTATACATCTGTTTAGTACTTGAGTGGTATGGATTGAGGTATTGGATATGTCCTGTTATTCCTTATATATGTGTTATATAATTCAGTACATTTATTGAGGAGAAATCTTAAGAGTTCGCTGTTGGGGCTGTGACCTTGAATTTTGTCCCATAAGTGCAATGTAAAACATTTACTTTCTTGGGACACTTCATGCCTACAGTTCTTATTTGAGTTTCATGAAAGTGTATTATAATGTTTAAGTGGCTAATACACTTAAACTGAAGGCTCAGTGGAGCCTAATTTCCATTTTACCACTTATAAAACCGTGACATAAATCCAAACAATGCAGACATTTTGTGTTTAAACTTCTTGTTTTTACCATGAAACTTGTAGAATTATCAAAGAAGTGGCCAGCAAAGTCACTGCATCGTCATCTTTCTAATACAACTTAGTCAAAGAAATCTGTTGAAGATAATAGACAAGGGTGTCTCAAGAAAATGCTTGTTTTCAAATTTTCTAATGGGACAGAAAAGAAAATGGCCGACTGGTACTGTGCACTCTTAAACTGAATATTTAACCCGTACGAAACAAATTTCATGACCTTGTCTGATGCAGACACATTCAAACGAATATATCAGAAAACGTACTAACATAAGGCATGGTTTTATTAATTCATAAACTTATTATAAAAAATTAGGCTTCCAATCAAATTGAATTGTCTATCGCACTTCCAATAAACTAGACACAGGTAACATTAAATCTAAAGTTTTGGAATATTTCACAGCCCTATAACGTATACACATCTTAAAAGTTTTATTGAGATTCATGCAGTGTGTATTAAACATCTGTAGTCTGTATTAGATGACAATTTCAAAATTATCCGTCGGAAAGTACTAATATCAAATAGTATGTTTTTGTGCTGACTCGTTTCAAGGTAAGACCAGACACGTAAGAGTTTGGAAGGATATGAGAAGTCTAATCGGCTTATGTCCTAACAAGCTTGAGCACTGACCAGTGACAACCCGGACCTGTGTTTGTATTTTCTCTCCAAACTTATAAATCAAAATTAAGTTTTATTCAAGATATTCAAGTAGTAACACTAAATTATAGTTGTTTACAAACGACCCAAATATAAAGTAAAATACAAATTTCTTTTTATGATTAAAAATATTTTACAAAACTAACGAGAAGAAATTGAGACATACTCTTGATTGCAATATAATTGTTTAACTGATTCGTCATCAAGTTCCTCTATACACTCATTAATAGCTGGTTTGACTGATTCTATAGTAAAATTGCAGGACAGAAATTATTTGAAAATGTTGTATCAATTTGCAATTCAATTTCTGTCATAATAATATAAGAGTAATTTGAAGGTAAAATATAAAGCCGACGTTGTAATAGTGATTGGATATAACTTAGACAGCAGATGGAAAACCAATAGTCACGTAAGTCTTTCAGAAGCGATAACGTGAAAACAAACTGAAACGTGTTGGCCCCATCGAGTCATGATACACGAGTATGATTTTATTTACAGGAATTTGTTTCTCCTACTAAGCTATAGCGTTTTTATTTCTGCAGTTTTAGCTGTCTATACAAATATAAAATAAATTAAGTGGCTATGCTAATACGAGTATAATTGTAACTGATATATGTTTCAATGCATATAAATAAAATAAAGCAAAACATTTTGCATCAAATTTAGAATTTCTATTTTCTTGTATAGCAAGTACTGAATAGTTTTGTAATATAAAGCACCAGCATGTATAACAAATATATTCTTAATATATGATTTAGCGTACAGGGTTTTAATATATTCACGAATTGAAGGTAGGCTCACATTCAAATTAACAGATATAACGTTCAACGAATAAAATTATCGAAACGTGTAATTCCACTGTTTAATTACGTTTCTACAAACTGTACTCATTATTTGCAAAAGTAGAAATAAACCTTCCACTTGTTTGTTTTTGCTGAGGTTTGCAGACGGTCAACAGTGTTGTTCCACAAACATTGTAGCCAACATTCTAACAGTATTAGTTTAACTCACCTGAACTTTCTTGACTCAATACCAATATATCAGTTTTGTGTGTTGATGCATCATTGAAGCTTGATTGTTTCCATCCCTTATGTCTCTTAAAGACTGATTTGTTCCAAACATCAATATCATACTCTTAAAATAAATGAAAATTGTATTTATGTATCTATATAATTATTCAATGTCTTCTTGTTGAATAACCGGACAAACGATGGAATATAATTTTAATAGTGTAAAAAGAGTATTATTTTCTATCACGTTAAGGAAAGGTAACGTATGCACTTCCAAATAGAGCTTGTGTTACCTGACAGAGAAAGACATCAAGACAAGCAACTTCCATTCACTGAAGCAAGCTGGGAATACTTGCATTATTTCAACTGGGTCATTCACACAAAAGGTCACATTCTTCTGATGAAAACTCGTGATTTGTTTCTCTTTTAAGTACAAGTTGTTTATAAAAAAAACTTTTATGTTATAGTCATAGTAATTTATTGTCAGCATTTACATCAATTTATATTGATTGTGATTTTGTCAAATTACAATACTTAAATATTTTGCATGAAAGGACATTAAAATATAAAAAATACACTTGTGTAGGGTTTTAAAAACAACTAAAGTTAAATATAAGTTAAAATACACATTGTAGAGGCAAGAACAAATCCAAAAAGAGTTTCGCAAACCCTTTTTATGTGGACTGTCCCGATGACCAAGCAATGTACTCGTACTCCGGAACACTATAATACTAGTACACTATTGATCCTACGACCGACGTGTTGGTTTTATTGGATAAAGTGGCTTGTATTTGATGTCAGAAATAATTGTTAAAAGGTGAACAATTGTTTTATAACGGACTTTTGATGGACAGTGGACTTCCAATTGACATTATTTTTTGTCTGAAATTATTGGTCTAAACTGCATGAATGTAATTATTTGATACCTGGCTTTTATAGATTTGTTTCAATGCATTTTCTATATTCGTCTTTTAACACTCTTGCAGACAAGACTAGCCCTGTGAATTAAAACTCATGAAGTATCTAGTTTTAGTTTTCCTGCCTAAGATTTGTGTTTATAACTCTATACCACTCCTTTTAGTCGCTTATATCTATTTGCATTCACAAAACATAAAACCTACATGAAAAACAATGTTTTCTTTCTATTTTACACTTGTCAACGTGTAAATACAGCTTTAACCTGAGATCAGCACAATGGAATAGAACAGCACTACAACTCACTCAAATAAACAACTGTGGCCCCCTGCCTTCATTAAATGTAACAAACGAAGACCAAACACACTTTACACACAAAACCACATTTTGGCAATTATTCGCTGTACCAGTCGTTTTAATCTATTTCTCTCAATGCAAGTGGGTTTCTTTGAATTTTGTTTTAATTCTTATTTACTTAAAACGACGAGGTTATTCGTATATCTATGGATATGGTTTCTATTTTGCTACATCAGTTACGTTGACGGATTATTCCAATAACCCATGGGACTCGTGTGAAAGCCTTAGTTCAGAGATTACTCGTATCTAGTTGAAGTTCACATTCAGATGTTGAGCTTTGGTTTTCTAAGAAAGATGTGGCCACTTTTTACGGCTTTCTACCTTTTGCATAATATGTATTTATATACGAACGAACATACCGTACTCTTGGAAAACACAGCTGTATGATAACGTTGGTAACAAAATTTCACAACATGAAATAAAGCCGTAAAAATGGTTACTACATCCAAAGAAGCCATGTCTTCAGTAGGTCGCATCTTTCTTTTGGAGTAGACTTGTAGATTTGTTTCACCGTCAACGATTGTTTAGGGTGTTATTATATTTTAAAAAATACCAAATTTTAGTTTACTTTATTTAAGTGTAAACTAATTAATTTAGGAACGCTCCTTTAAAAGCTCATTAGACGCTTTTTGTTTTATAGAAAATCGGTGTCTACTTTTTACAGTTATAGTTTTACGGTGATTTTTTTTCAAACAATCGTGTGAAGTCAACCTCTATTCGCAACAAAAATAACTTCTTTAACACTAAAACAACAGTGTTAAACAATTCGGTGACCTTTTATGAATATAAAATAGTGGTCACCGCTTTCTACAGTTGAAAACCGGGCTGAATGAAACCCGAATGTGTATGTGAGGTCGTGTTTACAAGAACAAACGTCACGAACTTTACACAAAGTTAGAGTTGATAATATTTTGTAATTTGCATAAAGAATACAAGGAACGACTTCACTGGACGTGTAACGACATCTGCAACAATGTGGTGAGATCGTGCCTCTGCAAGGTCGTTAAGCATCAGTCTGTGTTTATTAACTCTAACACAACCCTTGCAGTCTATCTACTTCTTTACTTGAACCTTTTACATATTATTAAAAGAAAATGCTCGAGTTAGTTAAGTTCAACATCTTTGACTCGATATGTTAGCTTACGGTTAGTTCAATGAGCATACGTTCTTATGACGCATTTTCAGTGACATTATAGAGCACATTTGTATATTTGTGTGTTTCTACTGTCCTTAAACGTTCTACATATATTATGCCTAATTAAATCGTTATAAGTAAATGTTTAAAATTTGAAATATTTGTGCACAAAATCATAGCTAGCTATATTTAAAGTAGGTTAAAACCAATTGATATTAGTTACTTATGTGTAGAAACTGTATTACAATATTTGGTTTGGTTATTTTCAGGTGTGTAACACAGGATCAGCTTTTAGATACGACGTAATTCACGGTAAGAAAGAATAATCTAATGAAGCTTAAAAAGTAATTTTGCCTCTGTAAAACTGTGTTTTTATCTTGTTTTTAATCTATGAAACATAAATAGAACATAATTTATGTTTTAAAGAAATGGTCTTTCTTAACTTCAAAGATCATTCAAATCAAAATTACGTAATTTCTGAAACTATTATTACATTACCTTAAAAAGATTTCAGGAACGCAATAGCATTTATTTAAATGTTAGTATTTATTACAAACCCATTATTAACCGTGCAGTTCTTATGATTAATAATTGTACAGCTTGGAAAAATATTTGTTTTATCACTTATAGAACTTTGAAACTCGATCGTTCCGGAGAAAACAGATGTTCGTAATAATTAGTAGCCTTCTTTAATCTCAAATCTGAATGAGCAAAACGTTCATTCAGTCAAATATACCATGTTCACATTGTAGTATATATTACAACACAATAATAATCTCGTTCTAAGACTTGATACGGATGTAAGCTACTCCTGAATGTGTGGAGTTCAATCAAACTCGATTTCCGAAGGTTGGTTCAGAATCGGAACACAGGCAATATTCAACCATAACGTGAGTTATATTAGGAGAATGTTCAATGACGGCTGTTCAACTTATAGCAATAGACAAACTATAGCCGTACAAATAAACATTTACAGGTGTGGTGAACTCTCTGGACATATTTTTAGACATGTTCCTTGGGTCAAACAAGACTACCATATAAACATTCTCCGGCTTCGTTGTCCGTCTGTCTGTGTGGAACTAAATAATTATGTCGTCAAAATTTAAAATTGTTAGTTCAGTACGTTACAACATACAAAACTTTTAGTGATGTATCTTTGAAAATCGAATAACAAAGTTATGAAGTTTCTGTCTTACCGGCCACAAGTCAGCTAACGCAACAACAATGGAACTGACTACATTATTTTGATTCAGGAGTTTGTTAAATTCTGGACATCTCTCAATAATTAGTCTTTCCATGACTTGTATGCTACCTCGAAGGTCGTCATTTGAACAGCTGATACATTTATGTCCTTTGTTCTGGAAGATAAAACAATTTTAAATAAAATTATTGTTTTACTTATTCAAAACTATTAAACTTTCATAATAATAGTAATAACTGTGTCTTCAAGCTATTGCTTCAAAATCCTTTTTTAAGCTTAGGTTAGGTTTGGTGTTTGAGAGTAGAGATAACATAGGAGAACCCGACATTAACTTACTTAATTAACTTTTAAGTTTTAACTAAGTAGCTAACTAAGTCAACTTGAAATTCCAATAACTAAAACAATTTTAAATAAAACATAACATTTTAACTTTTATTTAATCTTCTATTTAATCTGGACATAAAATATTATTTATTTGTTTGTGCAAGAGCTGTTGAAAATGACGACTTTCGACACGGTAGCATACATGGAAAGACATTGTTTGTAGAGATGTCAAACAATTGAACAACTCCTGAATCTCAGTTCCATTGTTTGTTGCGTTAGCTGACACGCATGGCGGACATGAGCCGGTAAGACAGAAACTACGATAAGTTATTTCTCATTCGACAAAGTTTATACATTTTTTAAAGGGAAATAAATACAGTAAAAGTAGTTGTTCCAATAAATTGTTGTAAACGTACTCGTTTTTGAGCTATTCAACTTTGATGGCCGCCATTTTGAAATTTGAACGGAAATAATATTTTTCTAATTAGACAATGGCATTTTAAATTTTGACCAAAGTTTGGTGAAAATTAATTTATTAGTTTTATTGTCATAATTATTTTAGTAAAAACACACATCAACACAGACAGACGGACAACGAAGCGCCGGAGACCCCTGTTTATATGGTAAAGTATTCTTGTTTTATGTCTCCAGAGAGTTCTGTATAAATGACATTAAAGACGTGGTTTGAACTATGAAATTAATAGTTTAGAGTCTCTCGTCAGCTGGTTTAGAGAACAGTTCTTTGACCTCTGTGTTAGTATGTACAATTCTTACGATCAATATAATACATACCTATGTGCAACCAGAGATGAATTCTAAACAACATTTTAATTGTCTGTTCAGCTACTTTGAGTTACAACTTAAAACTGAAAAATTCATGTTCTATATGTAAGTTGTTAAAAATGTCATCCCCTCCTCCACCAATAACTTTGGATATAGGAGACTTTTGGAAACTCTTATAAAGAATGTTTGTTTAGTGTCCTGAATTTAGTTTTGATGTAGTTTGGGCCACCCATCTTCCACCCAAAAAATAGAAGAAGGAGAGCCCGTTAAATGGTTTAAATGCAAGTCCTCCTTGTGGAATTTTAAAAAAGGTAGTTTTCCACAAACTGAACGACACATCTGAAACATTTTTATCTCAACTCAGTTTTGGCCAAACCCATTTAAAGCCAATTAGTCGACAGGTTCAAATTGTCAAGTTTTGTGTAAAATTTATTTTGACTGACAAATCTGTCTGCAATATTAGGCTTTGTTGCAGGGTTGTAAAATTTTCATTTATTACTTTTCGAAAAAATTCAATCAACAGAAATTATACGTGACATTTCAAATTATTAACCTTACGACTCATTAGCTTTAAATTATATACCCATAAAACGGAATAATACTTTGCTTTACGTCGTTGAATGTGTGTTAAAATATTTTTCCTTTTTAGATGCCTTAAGTGGGGCTTTGCGTTTGAAATTAGAGGGTCTTCCCCCCTCGTTTTTGGGTGGGGGTTGGGTAGTGAAAAATACGCAAAGACAAACTTCAGGACCCTATAAAACCATTCATGATAGGGATTTTCAACAGTTTCCTCCGTCAAAGGGGGGGGGGTTTTGGACACATTGCATATTAAAAATAGCTACAGTTCATTACAACAATTCAGGAGGTGTCAAAAATTGGTGTCAAATATTGACTGGTTGTTTTGGCTCGTTAAAACGTATGCTAGGAGGAAAAGTTTAAAATTTCTAGTAAAATGCCTTAACAAATATATTTAAGTTAATTTACTAGATCACAGTCAATATCATTAGACTACGAATTAACTGCATTTGACTGCAAAGTATATTGTTGCCTTTAACATACAAATATAAAAGCACATCACTGTGTGTCAGGCGTCCACATCATTATGTATTAAAGAAGTTTAGTCCAGAAGAAGGACACTGGAACTCATCTTGTACATTTTGCATGTCGCTATAACCACAAAATGTTATGTGTTGGTTGCGGAGACACGAAGTTAGAACATAAAACTGTGCTGTTGCAGTCAAAACTGTGTTCGCTTTACTTACGACTTTAATACTGTTCTTTCTTTTTATACATGAGTTCAGTCAATAAGCCTAATAATAATTTTCAAACGCTTATTTCTAACAAGAGTAGCTTAAAGTATTTAATGTTTTACACGATTGCTACATTCAATGTTGTCAACTGTTACGGTCCAAGATTGTAAAGACATTTAAAAATCAACAGCTGTTAAATTTCTTATAAATTTACAACTATTAATATTTTTAACAAATCTAGCCTATTATAAACGTTTTCTATACGGGGTGAGTTTTAATAGACCCCCTACCTTAACTTTTGAAAAAGGAAAATTTTGTAAAACCCTTGAAGGAATGTTTGTGTCAGATTCTTTCCTGTCTTGCACGATAGTTTAGACAAAATTTAATTTAATTTTGAGCTGGGTAAAAAGATATTTTTAGTTCAGAATAAATAACTTATTGGTTGGGAAAATTTAAAGGCTCTGCAATTTTTTGTATCCGCTTTATACAGGGTGAGTTTTAAAATTAATGTTTGCCACCACCTTAACTTTTGAAAAAGAAAGTATTTTTAAAAACCTTAAGTGAATGTGTTTATATAATTCAAAAGTTTGTTTAGACGTTCATGGCGCCACCCACCCTCTACCCAAAACCGAGGAGATTGCCCTCCCCATATTCTGTAAATAGAAACCCCTCCCTTAAGTATTGGAGTTAAATTTATATGTAAAAAGACCTCTGTCGCATCAACTCTACTTAACTTAGGCTTACGTGAATGTCCATACATTAACTTGAGCACCTCTCGCAAAGGCGTAAACTAATTTCCATGGCTTTGATGCCCTTACTCTAAAAATAATCTCACGCAATTAAACGGCACATATTGCAGAATAAAATGGGAAAATTGTGTGCACTAAAAATAGTTTGTCTGAGAATCTGATCTCATATATTGTTTGAAAAAGTTAAACTTTAGTAATGTTAATGTTTTAGATGCAAATGTCTAAAATTAGATAAAGCAAAAGTTAACTGGGTTTCGTGGCCAAAACAGTTGTTTAATTAAGTGCAATTCCTCCAGTTTCGTTTCAAATCTAAGGTTGTTTCATGTAAGCTTGTAAATAATATTGTGTGTGACAGTTTTGGTGAAAGATTGTGGTGTCACCTTCACTGTAAGCTGTCACTCAAAACTCAATCATCTATACTTTACTCATCGTATCTCACTGTCATCACATCGACACTGAATAAAACCTGCACATTGTGTAAATAACTGCGATCTTTTATAATATGGAATCTCTTGATGTACAATTGTTGAGAGACAATGCTGTGCTGTTAAATTCCTTGGACAGTTGAGGTAGATCCGTTACCAAATAATAAAGAACGTTTAAATTACTTACACGGTATTTTCTTGGCTATTCACTATATTGTCAACACCTATTTTCTTCTTGAAATATACCGTTTTAACTTCATTACCTCAAAAACAATCTAAATGTCTCCTTTTTAAATGTGTAAACGAGTTTTTCTTCTTCAATTGATCATAGTAAAATGACCAAAGTTCTAAAAATAAGAAATAACAGTTTTCTTCAAAATTTCAAACGAAAAAATTAATACAAAGTAAGACGTATGATACTAAAATGCAGTTGGTAGTGATAGAACATAGACTACAAGACATGGGTGGGGCTGAGGGAGATGAGTGTGAGAGGTAAAGCTCTTTATGCGACTCGCTAAACAGATTTTATGGATAAAGCCCCGAGTCCCTCTTTAGCCTAAATCCTCTCCTCAATCTGCGTTACTTCAACAGCCGTGTAAGCTCAACAGTAAACATCTCACATTCAATTTAAAACCCCTTTTAGTAGAACACTTCATCCAAACTTGGCATTTCCTTATAATTAAAAAACTATGTATTTCGTAGTACTCTGGGTATACTCGTGTTAATTGTGATAAATTAGACTCTTCATTATTTGTTTAGTTTTTTATAGCACTGGGTTACGAGTAATTCGTATTAAACTTGCTTTCATTTTAATATGTGGCAGGGAGAGTCTTTAATTAGGAATGGACTATGCCGTATAAAGTCTTTCAAGAATACATACGTCTAACGTTTATCTGAATCTTTATGAGAAAGCTCATATCATCTGGTCCCCTTCATGAATGGCTTCCTATTCCTCTCAGATAGTCAGCCATTTTACAGTTGAAACAATGCACGAAAAGGTTAAAACATCAGGACATCTCTTAAAAAGAAATCAACAAAGAATCAAGAAAGAAAGTTTTTGTACCAAACATATCAAACAAATAACACGTGATTGATTTTTGGGTTGTTTTTACTACAACATATACTATAAAGTATGACGTACCTTAAATAAATAGACAAAGGCTTGACAGTTCCTTAGTTATATGTTTTTTCTTTCAGATAATCAGTGACTGAATGGTAAGCCTACTCATATCCTTATGTTTGTTTTTAAATTAGTTGTTTTATGATTATATATTTATTTTACTATAGTAAATACAGTCTTATAGTTAATTATACTTACAATTGTAAATTTTATTAGAGTAAAAAGGGATTATATTTGTTATTGCATTTAAAGACAGAATTTAACCAGGCTACGTTTTTTGTACGCAAGTTTAAAGCACGCTGACTTTGTGGGGTATAACGCAAACCAGCGTATGTGGCTTACGGCCTTTCAATGTATAATGTCCAGCCTCTCACGCAACTTGGCATGTAAGCTTTGTATAACGTGTCAACCTTAACATGATCAAACAGAATAATGCATCTCATATTGTATCATACAGATCAATGCCTACACATGTTGACACACAAATTCAACTATTAGGTTTAAAAGTACTGGCCTCATGGCTGTGGGGTTTATTTAATAAGGTGGCTGAAAAGCTAAACTTTTACCACGTTAGAAATATTATGTGTTTCGTTTGGTGCGTTATATATAAGCGTATGCATAAATAATCTTTGTTCTAGACGTAAACGTAAGGTTGATATTGTTTAGATTTCCAGAATTAACAAATATAGATTTGGATACTTCTTTTTGAATGCAACTATATTGATATAATTTAAAACTAGTTTACTCTAGGTGGTTATTAAAAATGCTTGCTGTAGAGCTCTAACAAAAAGTGATGTACTTCTTTTTAAAATATCACAAAATCACTGTATACTGTAATGTTAGGTCAACTCCTACTTCAAGGCTTCAAGGCTCACTATGGTAGGTTGTGCCAACAAATTGCAAACCAAGTGGGTTATTCCTACCCTGTTTTTACTATTTTGTGTTTACATCGCGGTCGAGTAGCACATGGCTTCAGGTATCTGACTACGACAAAACATATCGTCAATTATTTTCAACAAAAAAAAATGGAATTTTACTTTATACGACCAGTAGGATCGTTATGATATACAGTTGAACAATGGTATATACTGTATAATAAAATTGCTTTCCAATTTTCTAATTCGCCAAGTTCACTAAAATGAATGAAGGCTTAGTAATAAGAATGTCGCTGGACATTGGATGCTCAATTAAAATCATTCACTCTACTGACCTGCAGCCACAAACCACAGCTGACATAGGACTCGTTGTTATTCAAGCATATGACGAAACATCATACGAATAGTTGGAATTGACTACTCTTCCTAACTACATCATGACCAATCTCCAGCTTGTTCATAGTTTGCAAAGTTGCGGTTAGTTTTAAAGGGCCTTTGACACTTTAATGTTTTTAGTCTAATATATTAGGAATTGTATTTGAGGATGTGTAATCGGAGGGTAAACACGGACGATGTAATCCAACCAATCCAAAAGAAATCCGATAGCGTAAAAATCGTACACGGCTTCAAGTGGCTAGCAAACAAAACTTACTTTATGTATCGTAATTTTTACACGATGTCTAACAGATGAATCAGGGTGGTAAGGAGCCACACTTTAAAAATTCCACTTTCAAACGGTATTTTTGGTTCTGAAAGTATTGCATTTCGGAGGTTGCAAAGGGCGTTTTCTAAGGTTAAAAAGCGAAATACTAATTAAATTTTGAACATCGGCTTCCTACCTAACGTGACCTTTATTCCGACCCTTACCGAATGTATTGCCCTTTCCTTAAAAAGTTTAAGACTCATAGTAGAATGATACCGTATACATAACTGTTATAGAGTGTGATTTGGATAAAAGGTACAGTCAAAGTGATTTCAAGAATTAACGTTAACCCATTATCTAAATTACGTTTGAAAGTGTTTCCTGTTTTTAAGTTAATGCGACGTCAAGGATATCCATAACTTACAGGGTATATTGGTTTTCATAAATAACCATAATAATGCATGGCTGTCTAGTTTACCTTGAAGGTAATTTCACATTTATATGCGAGATGTGAAGTCGTAGTGATATCATCAGACGTGGAAAGCATACACTGTTACAGTCACGTACATTCCACAATGTGTTACTATTTCAGCTATGTTCCATACAGTTTGACACTTTTCAACTGCAATGAAGGGAACTAATATGCACGCATCAGGACAGAGTTAAAATCGGATTGTACAAACATTCTCGTTTTAGAATCTAACATCATAAACTTGATAGTTTCTAATACAATGTTGAAACACAAAATACGTTGTTTGTTTTCCTTTTGTAAACGAATGTTATAGGGACAGGTCGTATGCTTATGCGAGGTGCAAGCGGTATTTTCTAAGTCATATTAATTATACATGTCGAGAATCATGTAAATATGTTAAAATAATGAATTCGTTCATTGTATTTAGTCACAACCCCATTATACTTGGACATTTAAAATTGTAAAGTATGAACTACGATTTTCAAGTTTTCGATGGATAAAGTCCACTTCATTTATCTAAATTCAGATATTTATCACAACCTGATGAATAATCTTGTTCGCTCTATTCGCTATATACCAGCCTTCAGTGATTGAAACCTATATTTATAAATAGCACAAATTTAATACTATCTAAGAGTATAGTACCTAAATAACATACTAAAACGTAGGTTATCTTATGCCATTTAACCATAAAGGTCATGTTTTCATTTCTTGAAAACTACATCCCATAAGTGACGACCTTGAACGTTGACATTCCTGGAGTCGCTTGAAAATCCGTCCATTACTCGTTCGAGCATTTCTTGAGGAATCGCTTGAACTTCCTCGGCGATTCTATGCTTCAGTTCAAGCAAATCTCTGGGACTTTGAAAAACCTTAAACTTCAAATAGCCCCATAGGAAAAGTCTGAACAGACAAATCTGGTGATCGCTGGCAGGGTATGTCACCAAATCTTGAAATCAAACGATTTTCAAAAACATTTCTCAGTGCGGTCATGGAGTTATCGGCTGTGTGCAGTGGCTCCATCCTGCTGGAAATAAACTGCTCTGTATCAATCTCTAACTCCTCCAAAAGTGGAATAAAAAGTTATTTATCATGTCCACATATCGATCTGAGTTCACGGTTACATGTTCCCGATCATCTTCAAAGAAGTAGGGTCCAAAAGATTCTCTCGGTCGAAACTGCACACCAGACAGTCACTTTAGGGCTGTGTAAAGGCTTAGGATGAAGCTCTTTAGGGTTATCAACACTCCAATACCGCATATTATGTTTGTTGACGTGGCCGGAAAGGTAAAATGTGCTTCATCAGACATGATTAACAGGTCCGACAAATTTGGCGCTTGATTTTTAATTGTCAATATTTCATCACAGAACATTACTCTTTGGTTGTAGTCACCTCTTTAAGTTCTTGCACAACTTGAATCTTGTAAGGATGGAAATGAAGATCTTGATGTAAAATTCTTGTACAGATCTGTTGGAAATCTGAAGTATAACGCTTGTTTCTAGCGGACCTCTTTGGACTCTGAGTTACAGCGACTCGCACTCTTTCCACATTGGCTTGTGTGCGTACAGTCTTGAGGCTTCACCAATTCTTTGTTGTGTTGACGCCGTAGTTCTAAATAATCTTACCCAGTTCCCTATAGTTTTCCGATCGGGAACAGCACCATGTCGACCAACGTTGAAATATGTTCTAAACAATCTCTGAGTTTTTACAAAGAATCACTATTCTTAAAAAGTTTCACAAAAGCACGATGTTCAGGACTCCAAAGCGCCATGTTTACTAAAATGGCATAATGTAATTAAGGTTATAAGAACAGCTGTTCATACATTGTTGAAGCAATTAACATGTGACAGATAAAACAAATTGTGAATTGTCCTCATTGCCTCACCTTGTGTATTTTCACTGCCTTAAGCGGTTGCTTAAAATATATATTTAACATGAAAGGTTTGTTCCAGTGTCTAGAGTGAAGAAGGATATGAGTAATCGGCTTAAGTTCAGGGCTTGGAGGTGACCAGATACAACTCAGCTCCACGTCAGTAGTTACAGTCTTGTCCGTAACACTGGTGTGAGAAATTCATTCCATAACAACTAAATAACAGTGGTCTTAGTTCTGCTTAAAATTATATGGTTTCGTTATAAGTCTCCTTTGATTATATGCTATACAGTAAGGCTGTTGTTTCTAATGTATCATTAAAATTAAAAAGCAGTTGAATTGAATGAACTGTTTGCTGATAAAGGTTTATAGCACGACATATAATAGCACAGAAACAGATTGGGCGTTTAGTATCTATCAGCCATACATAGGCTAACTTATTTCCAACTAAGCTCTAAACGCCAACTCCAATATGTTCACCTACAGTTTTCTGTAAGGTTTCTCTATGATAGAGAATTTAAAAGTGTTGAGCTAATTTAACATGAGCTTTATATTACTGGTATGTTTTTAAGCTTAAAGAGCCTGAAGAAGTTTGAGGGCGATGCGTTACTTGATATATAGAGGTTTACCAACGTTCGCAACTTTAACTAAATAACTCTTCAAAATATTCAACTCCAGAATATCCCTAAAAGAGGTCATCAATATTGCACTCGGCTACGCCTTGGACGTTAAACTTAGGCTCATATCAAAAGCGTCACTTTAGGACCTAGTGATGAAATATACTATTGTTTTGACACTAGTGAAAATAGTAATTTTTTTCTATTTAAAGTCAGGTTGTTTGAAGAGCTTTTCAACAAAAGGTGACGCAATCCTTTTCTTTGTGTAACTATTTCACACATGTATTCAAAGCCACGAGGTGAGAGACGTAGACAAAGAGTGAACTGTCAAAGTCTAGACAGTGTAATCCTTAAGAGACTGCTACAGACTTGTTGCGACATTCTATTCACCGACTAAGGAGCGTCTAACAATGTGAGACTTTTGTCGTGAGCAATCTTGAAAATTGACCGTTGGCTTAAACAATAGACCTTTTTGCCGTAGGAGAGTTTGTGTGGGCATAAGTATGAAACTTGAAGAGTTCGCTTCCTTTGTACGGAAGCTGTTAGCTTTAAACGTGTAGGTTGCATGAAAACGTGTCAAGTGGTTAAGCTCTTTCATAAACTGTGCTATTGTTAAATTTCTCTACTATCAGTCTAGATTTGATAAATAAATTCATGATAACGCCAAAATTCACGAAACTGTTTAATACATGCAATTAATCAGTTACAAAATAAATTCCTTTCATGTTTTCTGTCATATTAAGACTTACATATAAACATACTTGTAATTACTCCTTATTAACGAGAGGTTTTGTATTCATTGAATTATATAAAACCTATAAGGGGCCTAAACCTATCGTGTTTTAACCTATAAAAGGCTTCATGATAACTTATACATATCCGTAAATGAAGAGTTAAAATAACGATATTTAACGTGAATATAAAACTCTCACTGCACTGCTAACTGAGCTCTTCCGTCTCAAGAGAGTGTATTTGTTGCAAGGTCCACTGAGGCGCTTACACCAGCGTGTGACGTTTTGTCAAACTGAGTGCAGCCATTTGTTACTGTGCTTTGTCTGCAGTGTCAATGACATCCATTGATTGCAGTGTGACATTGTAAACTGTACTGTCCCAGGAGATGTGACGTGTTTTATACATACAAGCTGAGTGTATTTGTTGCAAGGTCCACTGAGGCGCTTACACCAGCGTGTGACGTTTTGTCAAACTGAGTGCAGCCATTTGTTACTGTGCTTTGTCTGCAGTGTCAATGATATCCATTGATTGCAGTGACATTGTAAACTGTACTGTCCCAGGAGATGTGACGTGTTTTATACATACAAGCTGAGTGTATTTGTTGCAAGGTCCACTGAGGCGCTTACACCAGCGTGTGACGTTTTGTCAAACTGAGTGCAGCCATTTGTTACTGTGCTTTGTCTGCAGTGTCAATGATATCCATTGATTGCAGTGTGACATTGTAAACTGTACTGTCCCAGGAGATGTGACGTGTTTTATACATACAAGCTGAGTGTATTTGTTGCAAGGTCCACTGAGGCGCTTACACCAGCGTGTGACGTTTCAAACTGAGTGCAGCCATTTGTTACTGTGCTTTGTCTGCAGTGTCAATGATATCCATTGATTGCAGTGTGACATTGTAAACTGTACTGTCCCAGGAGATGTGACGTGTTTTATACATACAAGCTGAGTGTATTTGTTGCAAGGTCCACTGAGGCGCTTACACCAGCGTGTGACGTTTTGTCAAACTGAGTGCAGCCATTTGTTACTGTGCTTTGTCTGCAGTGTCAATGATATCCATTGATTGCAGTGTGATTGTAAACTGTACTGTCCCAGGAGATGTGACGTGTTTATACATACAAGCTGAGTGTATTTGTTGCAAGGTCCACTGAGGCGCTTACACCAGCGTGTGACGTTTTGTCAAACTGAGTGCAGCCATTTGTTACTGTGCTTTGTCTGCAGTGTCAATGATATCCATTGATTGCAGTGTGACATTGTAAACTGTACTGTCCCAGGAGATGTGACGTGTTTTATACATACAAAGCTGAGTGTATTTGTTGCAAGGTCCACTGAGGCGCTTACACCAGCGTGTGACGTTTTGTCAAACTGAGTGCAGCCATTTGTTACTGTGCTTTGTCTGCAGTGTCAATGATATCCATTGATTGCAGTGTGACATTGTAAACTGTACTGTCCCAGGAGATGTGACGTGTTTTATACATACAAGCTGAGTGTATTTGTTGCAAGGTCCACTGAGGCGCTTACACCAGCGTGTGACGTTTTGTCAAACTGAGTGCAGCCATTTGTTACTGTGCTTTGTCTGCAGTGTCAATGATATCCATTGATTGCAGTGTGACATTGTAAACTGTACTGTCCCAGGAGATGTGACGTGTTTTATACATACAAGCTGAGTGTATTTGTTGCAAGGTCCACTGAGGCGCTTACACCAGCGTGTGACGTTTTGTCAAACTGAGTGCAGCCATTTGTTACTGTGCTTTGTCTGCAGTGTCAATGATATCCATTGATTGCAGTGTGACATTGTAAACTGTACTGTCCCAGGAGATGTGACGTGTTTTATACATACAAGCTGAGTGTATTTGTTGCAAGGTCCACTGAGGCGCTTACACCAGCGTGTGACGTTTTGTCAAACTGAGTGCAGCCATTTGTTACTGTGCTTTGTCTGCAGTGTCAATGATATCCATTGATTGCAGTGTGACATTGCTGTACTGTCCGGCATGGTGCAGTTCACTGAGGCGGCGTGACATGGACTGGTGTCCAAAAGCATTTGTTACTGTGCTTTGTCTGCAGTGTCAATGATATCCATTGATTGCAGTGACATTGTAAACTGTACTGTCCCAGGAGATGTGACGTGTTTTATACATACAAGCTGAGTGTATTTGTTGCAAGGTCCACTGAGGCGCTTACACCAGCGTGTGACGTTTTGTCAAACTGAGTGCAGCCATTTGTTACTGTGCTTTGTCTGCAGTGTCAATGACATCCATTGATTGCAGTGTGACATTGTAAACTGTACTGTCCCAGGAGATGTGACGTGTTTTATACATACAAGCTGAGTGTATTTGTTGCAAGGTCCACTGAGGCGCTTACACCAGCGTGTGACGTTTTGTCAAACTGAGTGCAGCCATTTGTTACTGTGCTTTGTCTGCAGTGTCAGGCATCCATTGATTGCAGTGTGACATTGTAAACTGTACTGTCCCAGGAGATGTGACGTGTTTTATACATACAAGCTGAGTGTATTTGTTGCAAGGTCCACTGAGGCGCTTACACCAGCGTGTGACGTTTTGTCAAACTGAGTGCAGCCATTTGTTACTGTGCTTTGTCTGCAGTGTCACATCCATTGATTGCAGTGTGACATTGTAAACTGTACTGTCCCAGGAGATGTGACGTGTTTTATACATACAAGCTGAGTGTATTTGTTGCAAGGTCCACTGAGGCGCTTACACCAGCGTGTGACGTTTTGTCAAACTGAGTGCAGCCATTTGTTACTGTGCTTTGTCTGCAGTGTCAATGATATCCATTGATTGCAGTGTGACATTGTAAACTGTACTGTCCCAGGAGATGTGACGTGTTTTATACATACAAGCTGAGTGTATTTGTTGCAAGGTCCACTGAGGCGCTTACACCAGCGTGTGACGTTTTGTCAAACTGAGTGCAGCCATTTGTTACTGTGCTTTGTCTGCAGTGTCAATGATATCCATTGATTGCAGTGTGACATTGTAAACTGTACTGTCCCAGGAGATGTGACGTGTTTTATACATACAAGCTGAGTGTATTTGTTGCAAGGTCCACTGAGGCGCTTACACCAGCGTGTGACGTTTTGTCAAACTGAGTGCAGCCATTTGTTACTGTGCTTTGTCTGCAGTGTCAATGACATCCATTGATTGCAGTGTGACATTGTAAACTGTACTGTCAAGGAGATGTGACGTGTTTTATACGCACACTGACAAACTGAGTGCAGCCATTTGTTACTGTGCTTTGTCTGCAGTGTCAATGATATCCATTGATTGCAGTGTGACATTGTAAACTGTACTGTCCCAGGAGATGTGACGTGTTTTATACATACAAGCTGAGTGTATTTGTTGCAAGGTCCACTGAGGCGCTTACACCAGCGTGTGACGTTTTGTCAAACTGAGTGCAGCCATTTGTTACTGTGCTTTGTCTGCAGTGTCAATGATATCCATTGATTGCAGTGTGACATTGTAAACTGTACTGTCCCAGGAGATGTGACGTGTTTTATACATACAAGCTGAGTGTATTTGTTGCAAGGTCCACTGAGGCGCTTACACCAGCGTGTGACGTTTTGTCAAACTGAGTGCAGCCATTTGTTACTGTGCTTTGTCTGCAGTGTCAATGATATCCATTGATTGCAGTGTGACATTGTAAACTGTACTGTCCCAGGAGATGTGACGTGTTTTATACATACAAGCTGAGTGTATTTGTTGCAAGGTCCACTGAGCGCTTACACCAGCGTGTGACGTTTTGTCAAACTGAGTGCAGCCATTTGTTACTGTGCTTTGTCTGCAGTGTCAATGATATCCATTGATTGCAGTGTGACATTGTAAACTGTACTGTCCCAGGAGATGTGTGTTTTATACATACAAGCTGAGTGTATTTGTTGCAAGGTCCACTGAGGCGCTTACACCAGCGTGTGACGTTTTGTCAAACTGAGTGCAGCCATTTGTTACTGTGCTTTGTCTGCAGTGTCAATGGCATCCATTGATTGCAGTGTGACATTGTAAACTGTACTGTCCCAGGAGATGTGACGTGTTTTATACATACAAGCTGAGTGTATTTGTTGCAAGGTCCACTGAGGCGCTTACACCAGCGTGTGACGTTTTGTCAAACTGAGTGCAGCCATTTGTTACTGTGCTTTGTCTGCAGTGTCAATGATATCCATTGATTGCGTGTGACATTGTAAACTGTACTGTCCCAGGAGATGTGACGTGTTTTATACATACAAGCTGAGTGTATTTGTTGCAAGGTCCACTGAGGCGCTTACACCAGCGTGTGACGTTTTGTCAAACTGAGTGCAGCCATTTGTTACTGTGCTTTGTCTGCAGTGTCAATGATATCCATTGATTGCAGTGTGACATTGTAAACTGTACTGTCCCAGGAGATGTGACGTGTTTTATACATACAAGCTGAGTGTATTTGTTGCAAGGTCCACTGAGGCGCTTACACCAGCGTGTGACGTTTTGTCAAACTGAGTGCAGCCATTTGTTACTGTGCTTTGTCTGCAGTGTCAATGATATCCATTGATTGCAGTGTGACATTGTAAACTGTACTGTCCCAGGAGATGTGACGTGTTTTATACATACAAGCTGAGTGTATTTGTTGCAAGGTCCACTGAGGCGCTTACACCAGCGTGTGACGTTTTGTCAAACTGAGTGCAGCCATTTGTTACTGTGCTTTGTCTGCAGTGTCAATGATATCCATTGATTGCAGTGACATTGTAAACTGTACTGTCCCAGGAGATGTGACGTGTTTTATACATACAAGCTGAGTGTATTTGTTGCAAGGTCCACTGAGGCGCTTACACCAGCGTGTGACGTTTTGTCAAACTGAGTGCAGCCATTTGTTACTGTGCTTTGTCTGCAGTGTCAATGATATCCATTGATTGCAGTGACATTGTAAACTGTACTGTCCCAGGAGATGTGACGTGTTTTATACATACAAGCTGAGTGTATTTGTTGCAAGGTCCACTGAGGCGCTTACACCAGCGTGTGACGTTTTGTCAAACTGAGTGCAGCCATTTGTTACTGTGCTTTGTCTGCAGTGTCAATGATATCCATTGATTGCAGTGACATTGTAAACTGTACTGTCCCAGGAGATGTGACGTGTTTTATACATACAAGCTGAGTGTATTTGTTGCAAGGTCCACTGAGGCGCTTACACCAGCGTGTGACGTTTTGTCAAACTGAGTGCAGCCATTTGTTACTGTGCTTTGTCTGCAGTGTCAATGATATCCATTGATTGCAGTGTGACATTGTAAACTGTACTGTCCCAGGAGATGTGACGTGTTTTATACATACAAGCTGAGTGTATTTGTTGCAAGGTCCACTGAGGCGCTTACACCAGCGTGTGACGTTTTGTCAAACTGAGTGCAGCCATTTGTTACTGTGCTTTGTCTGCAGTGTCAATGATATCCATTGATTGCAGTGTGACATTGTAAACTGTACTGTCCCAGGAGATGTGACGTGTTTTATACATACAAGCTGAGTGTATTTGTTGCAAGGTCCACTGAGGCGCTTACACCAGCGTGTGACGTTTTGTCAAACTGAGTGCAGCCATTTGTTACTGTGCTTTGTCTGCAGTGTCAATGATATCCATTGATTGCAGTGTGACATTGTAAACTGTACTGTCCCAGGAGATGTGACGTGTTTTATACATACAAGCTGAGTGTATTTGTTGCAAGGTCCACTGAGGCGCTTACACCAGCGTGTGTTTTGTCAAACTGAGTGCAGCCATTTGTTACTGTGCTTTGTCTGCAGTGTCAATGATATCCATTGATTGCAGTGTGACATTGTAAACTGTACTGTCCCAGGAGATGTGACGTGTTTTATACATACAAGCTGAGTGTATTTGTTGCAAGGTCCACTGAGGCGCTTACACCAGCGTGTGACGTTTTGTCAAACTGAGTGCAGCCATTTGTTACTGTGCTTTGTCTGCAGTGTCAATATCCATTGATTGCAGTGTGACATTGTAAACTGTACTGTCCCAGGAGATGTGACGTGTTTTATATACACAAGCTGAGTGTATTTGTTGCAAGGTCCACTGAGGCGCTTACACCAGCGTGTGACGTTTTGTCAAACTGAGTGCAGCCATTTGTTACTGTGCTTTGTCTGCAGTGTCAATGATATCCATTGATTGCAGTGACATTGTAAACTGTACTGTCCCAGGAGATGTGACGTGTTTTATACATACAAGCTGAGTGTATTTGTTGCAAGGTCCACTGAGGCGCTTACACCAGCGTGTGACGTTTTGTCAAACTGAGTGCAGCCATTTGTTACTGTGCTTTGTCTGCAGTGTCAATGATATCCATTGATTGCAGTGTGGTAAACTGTACTGTCCCAGGAGATGTGACGTGTTTTATACATACAAGCTGAGTGTATTTGTTGCAAGGTCCACTGAGGCGCTTACACCAGCGTGTGACGTTTTGTCAAACTGAGTGCAGCCATTTGTTACTGTGCTTTGTCTGCAGTGTCAATGATATCCATTGATTGCAGTGACATTGTAAACTGTACTGTCCCAGGAGATGTGACGTGTTTTATACATACAAGCTGAGTGTATTTGTTGCAAGGTCCACTGAGGCGCTTACACCAGCGTGTGACGTTTTGTCAAACTGAGTGCAGCCATTTGTTACTGTGCTTTGTCTGCAGTGTCAATGACATCCATTGATTGCAGTGTGACATTGTAAACTGTACTGTCCCAGGAGATGTGACGTGTTTTATACATACAAGCTGAGTGTATTTGTTGCAAGGTCCACTGAGGCGCTTACACCAGCGTGTGACGTTTTGTCAAACTGAGTGCAGCCATTTGTTACTGTGCTTTGTCTGCAGTGTCAATGATATCCATTGATTGCAGTGTGACATTGTAAACTGTCATCCCAGGAGATGTGACGTGTTTTATACATACAAGCTGAGTGTATTTGTTGCAAGGTCCACTGAGGCGCTTACACCAGCGTGTGACGTTTTGTCAAACTGAGTGCAGCCATTTGTTACTGTGCTTTGTCTGCAGTGTCAATGATATCCATTGATTGCAGTGTGACATTGTAAACTGTACTGTCCCAGGAGATGTGACGTGTTTTATACATACAAGCTGAGTGTATTTGTTGCAAGGTCCACTGAGGCGCTTACACCAGCGTGTGACGTTTTGTCAAACTGAGTGCAGCCATTTGTTACTGTGCTTTGTCTGCAGTGTCAATGATATCCATTGATTGCAGTGTGACATTGTAAACTCTATTGTCCCAGGAGATGTGATGTCTTTTTTTTTTTTGGGTTTGTAATTTCACAGAGTTACAAACGTAAATATTTGAACAAAATGAAACCTTTATATTTGTAACGACCAAATTTTGAGTATAAGTATGAATAAAACTCATATAAGTATAAATTGTAACACAACATGTACATTTATTTTAACTGAGATGCATAAAATAACAATTTTATCCTTCGAACTACTCAGATTCAAACTACTGCTAAAGCTTGAAAATGAATTAAAACTTTAAAGATGTTTTAGGCCGCCTTACCAATAATAATTTTTGATTTTTATAGAAATCTTTTTTAGTCCATCTTCTTAGCGGTAAATAATAACATTTTTCAAGTCGAATATATTTATGTTACGCAAATTGTATTGCCTAAAAAAATAGAAAAACAGAAACCAAGAAGTTTCAATTTTAAACTTAAGTGGTTAGTTATAAGTAATAAAACTTTTGATAAAAATTACTGAGAATGTTTTAATTATTTACATTAAATAATTAAAACATTCTCAGTGTTTTTATCCAAAAATATGCCATTATTATTTAGAAACCAAGTAGGCTTTATATAAATCTACAAAATAAAACTGCACTAGAACCCACTCAAACAAACAACTGTGACCCCCTGCCTTCATTAAATGTAACAAACGAAGACCAAATTTACTTTGCACAAAACCACATTTCAGCAGTCATTTGCTGAGTCAGCCGTGTTGGTTTATCCCAGTTCATGTCAATGGCGTTGATTAAGGTGTCTCTTAAATGAGTCAACTATTCAAATGGTGTTCAAACAATCATTAATAAAGAAAGAGTTTGAGTATAACATTAACGCACACATAGGTGATCAGATTAACCATAATGTATCCTGTATTTGTAGAATATGTAACTGAGTGTCTAAATGATTTCGTCTATACATTCTAGTGTGTAAACTTTACTTACCTCTGTTATAGGCTTCTGCTAGACGAAAAGTTCAAGTTTGAGGACTAAATTAAAATTAGATGCAAATCGAATAGCTTTTATTAATTATTAAAATTTAAACACGAGTTCAAAAGAAATGCTAGTTTATGTAAAATTCAAGTTTAAATAAGCTATTTAAATTTCACATCTATCTGCGGGAAGAGAAATGCATATAGGTTTGTAGTAAATAATGCTGTTTTTTGAGCACTTAAGAACTGTAGGAGCCAATATGCCCTCCCCCAACCACAAGCAGGCTTTTTTGGGGGAGTATTCTTCAAAGTATTTTGTATGATTAGCTTTATATCACTGCTTGTAAACTGAA
The DNA here is from genome assembly GCA_018831715.1 of Matsumurasca onukii. NCBI lineage: Eukaryota > Metazoa > Arthropoda > Insecta > Hemiptera > Cicadellidae > Matsumurasca > Matsumurasca onukii. Next base: position 41,161,776 of record CM032061.1, on the reverse strand, counting down.
GAAATAAATAAATAAATATAATGTAATCCGTTTTAATTATTGTAATTACTTAACAAGTAAACTTTCCACCGTACTATGGTAATTATTATCGATATTAATTCGGAAAAATGAGATATTCAAGCCGTCAGCATGGTAAGATTCAGGCCCGAGACCATGAAATGAGCACCGATTCTAAACCCCAGAACACGTGTTGAGCATTGTTTCAAAACTTTATAAACATATGTTCATATGTGTATTATCTCTACAGGTCGCATTTGTGTCCGCTTTTCACCAAACTCAGTACAAATATTCCTTTTGTAAGTATTTCGGTCAAGTCTCTCAACTAGCAAAATCAGACTACTGGGACCTTCCTTTGGAAAGGACTTTTACAAAAAAGGGACTATAACGATCTAAAAACTGTGATTTCTTCCGATTTTGATGAAATTTCGAATGAATATGTAAATAATTACGATACATCAATCTGCCGAAAATTATGAAAATCCATCAAGTTGTTTTAAAACGGCGGCCAAAAAAGTAATTTTTCGCTATTACAGCGGAATGAGTGGCCCAATTGTATTACATTTGCAATATGTTTTCCTTTATGATATGTAGTGTAACTTCTAGTAAAACCCGTAAATCTGCAGACAAAGGCGTAACACTCGTGATCGTACAGGAAGCCAAGCCGAGGCCGAAGGCTTTTTATTCAATCAAAAACAACACGGAAGGTTTATAAAATCTTGTCAAGAATGCTTCGTTTATGTTGCAGGTGGTTTTTACCCACAAGCACGTGACCGACACATAAAAACGTTTGTTAAGGAAGAAGTTTTGGAACAATTGCATAATACATCAGTGAAACCAAATTTCCCTTTAAAATAGCTTCTTGTTACAAAGCAAACAATGACAATATATGGTAATAACAGCAAAGTTGTTTGTTAATAGCCATTGTTTTCACTGTTAATCTCTGGATGATACTATTATCTAGGTCACAAATTTGGCCAAAAACAGTCTCAGTTCGTTGTATACCTTTGCCGCTTTGTTCTGCTTAGTGATGAGACCAAAACACAATGTAATAAATGCAACTTTGGAATGGTAAAATAGATCACGGTGGAAATCTTTTCTTGAAAGGGTCTTAAACTGAACAAAATATGTGTTTAAACTGAAGCCTTAATGTGGTTTGAGAAGTAATTAATGAAAAGAAACGAAATGGAATCTAGCAGTTAAAATGTGTCTTTTTCAAACTGATATTTACAGAAAATTGTTTAGTTTTACAAATTTAACCCTTTCTAATGTGTATTACGCTATTAAAGAACTATGAAAACAACTAGTCATTCAATTTAAGAAACCTTTCTGTTATTTCATGAACTGCTGATAAAAAACACTTGCACAAGGCACACGCATACTCGGCTGATGTAAGTATATCGACTCATACATCAACATTGTTGATTGTGTAATATCTCTCCGTCTTATCTTGTGAATGGAAAACAAATCTTTTATTTGGAATTTTAAGCTATGGGAGTTAATTGTATTGTACATTTTCTTGATGTTTATTATATAAAAATATATAACAAAACGAAACTTTTAACTCGTCTTTTGTCTATATACAACGGAAGATGTCTACCATAGTGTAGTGAAAGGTTTTGTTTGTTATATATTTTATAACTATAGTAAAATATTATTCAGTGGTTTAATCCAAAAAAAGAATTTTTATTAAATCTTATTTGTTTAGTAATCTTGTGAGTAATTGTAAGCACGCAAATGGACCGAAATGCTAATTAACGCTTTGCTACTGTTCAGTAGTTTTTGTGCTTTTAAGATTTTACTCGTAGTTAAATGCGTGCTATTGAATAAACTTATAAGATGATTTATAAGTTTCAAAGCTATTAATAATAATTCTTGTTTAAATCTTGGAATGAGCTTTCATTACTGAGCCATCAAACTGATATACTCCTGACAAAATTAACGCATCGCTTAGCTTTTTCTCATTATTTTAATCATCCGCCTCTTACTTTAAAAAGTGTTTGGGCTAAATACAATTAAATATTTAATTTAACTCATTAGCAACCAAGAAAAATTGCAATATAATTGTACTATGAAAAGTCTTTTACATTTTACCACTTAATTTGTCCAGGAGTGTATGAACTCTTCCTCTCCATTTAGTGTAAATAAAATACCTATTATGATAATTAAATGTACTTGTATAAGTTAATTTACTGTATAACGTTGTGTATTTTAGCACATTGTTACAAATCAAGGAATAGCTACATACTTCATCATAAAGAGGACGCTTCATTTCACTGAGGTCATGAGTGCAAACTTGTATTTAACTACTTGTTCAAGCACGAACTTCCCACATTTCAGTATAAAGTCGTTGCACGTCCTGTGCTTCCTTTCTTTTTCACGGTATGTAAATAATGTAAAACATCATAACCACAACCTACAATGTAGTGTCTTCGTATGATACTGTTTTCAACACTTAACTGTAATCAATAGTAGAACGTATTTATTTCAGAGGGTGTTATCAATTGACAGTTAAAGACTCAAACTCAAATCTCTTTATTGTCAAGTAACAAAATAAATTGCATGACACTCGTCAAATAATGTTTTATTAATAGGCCTACATGAGCTACAAACGTAAACAGGTTTCTACTTATATTATCTTATAACTACAGTCTTGCTTCAAGAAAATCTTTAACTGTATAAAACTCTAAAATATGTTCTAAAATATGTATAAAACTTGTTTGCTATGAGCAATGCTTTTAAAGTACTTTTGTACTGATTTATGTTTGGTTCATTTCTCAAAAGCAAGGGCAGATGGTTAAACATTTTCATTGAGTTTTACATGGTTTGATTTTCAAAAAAATAATGTCTTATGCCGAGGGATTGCTAACTCATTAGACCAACGAAGGTTCTACTTTGAAATGAGACATGGTGGAAACATGTTTAAATTTAATTTCAAATAAACTTAACTGTTATAAATGTAGATACTTGGAAATGCAAAAGGTTATTTCCCTAAAACACCCCGACAACCCCGACAAGACGCGCTTACTCTCAGCCCTAACACAATCCTAATGGTCCCTTTTCTGGGCTTTAAAAACTAGATTCGATACAGAGTTATCTCTCCCCCAGATGGATACGCCATACGAAAGGCAGCCATGATTAGCGGTTAGAAGAACTTTATTGTCTGAAGAATAGGCCTGCCTCCTAAGAAGAAATATAACCTGATTTAGCCTTTTTTAAGACTTTATAGGCGTGGTCATGAAAACTCAACCTAGATCGATGAAGTTCAACTATGCCCAAGAAGTTGAGAAGTTGGCGTTAGAATTTGATGAAACTACAGTGTCACCTAAGGTCACCTGATAAATCTAGGACCTTTTTTAAGGAAAGGTTCACAAACTTTGTTTTTCCACGTTTAAACGTAGACGATTTGCAGACGTCCACTGCAAAACAGAGCTTGCCTCAACAAAGACCTCAACCTCCAGATCCTGGGAACATTTGTTTGACAAACTCAGAGAAATATCGTCAGAAAATAGACACAGAGATGCCTTAGATATGCTGCGGGAAATGTCATTGATGTAAAAAAGAAATAAACACAGCTCAACACGGATCCTTGTGGGACTCCTGATTGTAATATTATCTCTTCAGATTCTTTGTAGCTAAGACATCCCCTGGAATCAACAAAGGAAACTGTATATAAGTTTGTTTAAATATAAGTTTGTCGCTTCGGGGTAATATTGTTCAAGACAATCCCACTACCACTAACTATTTAATAGCTAATTTGTGTTTTATGTTTCTAAGTAGCAAACAACAAATTTAGTTCTAAAATCAAGATGTAGATCAAATAATGCAGTAAAAGTTAAAAACTGTTGGAAAAGCTACTTTTTTACACATCTTAGTTATTCAAAACTTCAATCAGAAACTGTCTTTTGATAATACATAAGTACGGTTTCCAATTTTCCAATAAACTCATAATCATATCAACTTAAAACTTGACAATAAGTAATAATAACTAATAGAATTTAAGATATTTTTTTATTTACCCAATTATACGAATCTAATATTGTGTTAAGTGAGCATTTAAGTTCACAAGATACATACAGGTAGAGTGCTCAATTGGGGGAGTTTGAGCTGTGAAGTGTGCGAGTTGGTGTTGATGCGAGACCGCCAGGTGTGACAACCTCATTACCTCAACATCAGCTGTCAGAACCTCACTCCCAAGTAGCTTGGCTAATGCTTAGTAGGCTTGTTAGAGATCATGTACAAGTCTTGAATAAAGTAGAAAGGAGGATAACCTGTTAGTAAACAACTCCTCTGCTGAAAGTGAGAAAGTCGAGTTTTACAACCCTAAATAAGCACATTTGGATCGAGAAAAATGTTAATAACTACGGTGAAGAAAAAGGCACAAGGTAAAGTATAATAGTATTCAAAATTTATAGTTTTCTCTTTTCGGAATTAAAAGTGACTCATGGATTTTACGATGAACACTTACAAGAATATTTCTAGAACTCTACAGTAGTTTGCATTACCATAAACCTTTCCAAGAGCCAAACCTCAATACCAAAAAAGGTTGAATCTGAATGAGATATGTTTGCACAAACAGTGTTAAAATGTTCACTTCAAATTTATTATTGTGGAGTGACGTAGTCTCCCAAATAGCTTGTAAATGAAAACAAAACATTTAATTTATGTGGATTGGCTGTTCGGTTAAGGCTTTTGTCTAAAAAATGGGACGTGCAAGCTAGTTAGAGCTTTCTTGAACAGTTCGGGAATTGGTGAAAGAGAGTAAGAAGCGCATTTTTGAGTTATTATCTACTGAACTTGACAAGGGTAGCGCCTTGACACATTTCTTCCCAACAATGTAAGTATAAATTTTCAAAAGTTAGAGAAAATAATTGAAAATATTGATTTTCTAAATATTATATTTTACAATTATTTTGACTGAAAATACTTCAACCATACAAATTCAAAACGGACTTTTAGTAGGCCTATGTCAGTCTTGACGAAACTAAGACTACCTTTTACTTTTCACATGTTAACATGTCATGATATAAGTGCATTTAGGACTATTATTAGGACTTAAACTAGGGCTACTAAGTAGTGAAGGATGGCTTTGTGAGCTCTTAAAATTGATTATAATTAGAGGATGGCCCGATATTGACTTTATAATTACGACAATTAATATCCGTGTTTGGATTTTAGCTAGTGTAAAGATTTCAAGCGTAAGGCGTCATCCTTTCAATCATAACCAACGTGAGTGTGAAGATGTTTAATCTCACTCTCAAGAATAATAGGCAGCTTGGCAAGTCTCAACTATACCGTTAGTCTGTTTGAAAATTATTTGTAATTTGTATAAAGAATACAAAGAACGACTTCACTGGACGACATCTGCAACAATGTGGTGAGATCGTGCCTCTGCAAGGTCGTTGAACATCAGTTTGAGTTTAACGAGGCATAATTCCTTTTTTCTCTCAGCTACTTTTCTAAAATAGTTTCTTTACATAACACACTTTAAACTATAACAGCCCCTTGCTGTATTGGCTAAATAATAACAAACGACCTCACTGATTTGGCTTTTTTTTTTCTCCATGTCAGAAAACCTTTACAGTGGTATGTTTGAGACATGTTTTTTGGTGAGCAACCTGAAATGTATGATGAACTCCCGCATGGAAAGAACTTCATTATGTGTGTTCTCTAAATTCAATAGGTGTCCTTGCGTTTAATTAAAAGAAGAAGAATTTTTGAGCCTGACTCAATCTTGTTTCCAATTGTTACCATTATTATTCTCAATACAGGGATATTTAATAATCCTTAACACGTGTAATCCAGCTCTCAAATCCAGTCAACAGTTTAGAAAACCCCAAGTTCAAATCTACTACCAAACAGTTGGTTCTGGGCGCCTGGAGGGAGACACCTCATGGGTATCTCTTTAGTATGTGAAAATTCATGTTAAAGCGCACACCAGGTACAGATACTCTCCATATTTCATCGTTTACTTTTATTTCGCCATTCCTGAACCATGTATACTTCAAAAATGTACTTTAAAATGTATTAGATTAGACAATATAAATTATTTTAATTATTTACGGTAAATTTAAAAGGAGGATCATCTTGTAAATTTTACATGTCTCTGTAGCCTAACTACAAGTTGAGATAATTTAGTTTCCAGTAATTATGGGATAAAATTTCACCAGGTCATGTCATAATAAACAAAAATATCTTGACAAAAGAATAACAATACGTTGAAAATGATTTTAAAACATTTTAAGGCCAAAATTGTTGTGTTGCAACAAGTAAAAATGGTGATATTAAAGTTTTCCTGAGACTCCTCTATTTACATTTAGAAAATGTAAATAGGGTTTGATAACTCAGGAAAACTACTATCCGTTCTTACTTATTGCAAAACAAAGTTTTGCCGCCATCAATAAAAACATTGCCAGTACTAATTGTTATTCTAATGCATTATCATAAAGTTGGGTTTAAGGTAATTAAACTTAGAAACGATATGGCCGCCTTGTTTTTTAACCGAAAGTGAAAATTAGTCAAATTCGTTTTTAAATATTGGTTTTATTATACAAACATGTGAATAAAGTGTTTAGTTTATAACCTCATTGACCTCGGAGATGAACATTATTTAGTGAAACATACACAGACAGACAGATGGAAAACTAAGCGAGATAGGCCTATGTGTTATAGGAAACGTCTTGTTGTGTATTATGACCTGACAAATCACTTGGTGAAGTTGGTTTCTGTAAATAAAGGACACCCTGTATATTGGTTGCAGGTATACGAAGTTAAAATGAAGATTGCCGTTGCAGTCTACGTTTTGGAGTATAATATTTGACACACCGTTTCTTTACTTCGTTCTGAAGCTCCACTATGCAATAAACGATCGCCTCTTATCAGACTGATTAGACAAAGTAGTAACAAAGATAATGTTATGGTACGTAGATAGCACATAGCTCCCACATAACTGAGGTAAGAAAATTAACATAGTTTGGCCAAGCACAGAGCACAATATCGCTGTGGGGAATTTTAGAGTCGTAAAAGTAACGCATGTGTCTTGCGCAAGTTTGTTCATTCTCGAAAATTGCACGATTTGGTCACTTTTAAGTCATTGGCATCGGAAAAACTCGAGCATGTGAAGCCAATCAAGGAAAACGACGCAAGAGATGGTAGCGCTATCTGTGCTCGGGCAGCTGCAACTACGTTGATTTTTCTGCCTGAGCCATGTGGTATCTATGCTCAATCTACCTAAAATAACATAAGCTTCGGTAGTAATTATATTCACTTTAGGTAAAATTCTTTGTTTTTCAAAGCCTTGGCAAAAATTAAAAGAACCAAAGCAAACAATGAAAGTTAATTACACAAATGTCAATGAAAGAAACGGTTCCAAAGAAATTTTCCATTGTAAGAACTCATTAGTGAAATTGAGGCTTGAACATTTAATACAAAGTGTGTTTAACCAAGTTAGTACAAAGTCCTCTTAAGTTACTTGTGTTTAGCATAAATTAAGTGTATTAACTGAGTACGGTTTGAACAGTTACGAACTAAATTACAACGGATTTTACGTGTGCCTATAAGTTACCTTTGTTGTAACTTTGTTTAACCTACGAACACTAAGTCTGATACGACCTATTAGGAACGTTAGGAATTGGTTGAGTTTATTGCAAGACCCTTTAAATGGAACTATTTCACCAAGCTTTTAAATGTCTACTCAAAAGTGACAAAAGTAATACCTCGAGCAGTAATTTGTCTGCAACTCGTGTTTAAGGCAAGAGACATTACACACCAAGAGAACAAGCAGTAGTACTTGACTGAGGCTTTACTTGAAGAGGTCCCACAAGTAGACTTCACAAAAGGCTTTTAAGTCAAAAGTGTTTGTGTGGGCCATGATGACTACTCCCACCACACTTCAACTGTTAATGAAATGTATTAATACTTGCGATTATAAAAGTGTTTCTCATATTCTAAACAGGAAAGAGATGAAAAACGTCTGAAATGTTTGAGTGCTTAAATTTTGGTTAGTGTCTTATTGAGATTGAGAGGGTCACATAGGTAGCCAGGTGATTCTCGTGGTATTTTTCACGGAGATATTTTTATTTCCAACAAACCAAAAGATAAACACACAATTAAAGTTTTATAATAGATTAGTTGTGTAATTTATTACAAAAAATGGTTTATATTTTTGAAAAGTATGTAAGTTCAAATGAGTTTAAAGAGGGGTGTTTAAGAGGAATTTTAAGGATGGTCGGGCTTTTTTAGTCGACACCGTTTTCAAGTTAGGCAGCTTAAACACTTCATACCTTGCTAAGTGGACGTTCCTCAAAAATTCACATATAGCTTTTTCTCACCATTCTAATGATAGTAATACAACAAAATATAAAACTGTCAATTTAAATAGTGATTGTCGGCTAACAGCCATCAAACTAGATGTACCGACATAGCCTCCTAAGGAGGGTATGGTACCTGCCTACATCTTACGTTCAATACAGCACTGGTGTGTCTTTTGCCATAGGTTCATCAAGATCATTGAAAATAAATCCAAAAGTATAGGTGTGTCAAACCATCGACCTAGACACTCGGAGGCGTTCCGAAATTACCTTCGCTGGTCTGATTCAAACACAATAGATAAGCTTTTAGTTCTGTGATGTAGTCAATTTTGTGATGTAGTAGTTTTAGTACTATTTTAAACTCAGTTCCAATGTGCTATGCTCAAATAACCCTCACATTATTTCGATGTACATAGATACTGTCACATTAGGTTTCATTTCATGGGCAGAACTCAGCCCTAATGTGTTATTGCTCATATAACCATTATAGTATTACACGTAGACTCACTTAGGGTTGCAAATTATAGTAAAAAACAAATAAGTGAACATAGCATCCTGGTTTGAAAATCGTTATATATTTGTACCAGTTTGGCCAAGCTTTTGTTGTACGCTATGAAGATGACTTTGTCGAAACCGTCGCAATATAAAAGCAAACCAGGGTGCGGTGTTTGCTTTGTTATATAAACCAATATAGGAATTACATAGAAGGTATAAAATTATAAAAAGAAATTATAGAAATTCCGGAACATTTAAAGCACAAAATTTCACAGCCAAATGCGTACAAAATATGTAAGGTAACATGCCTGGAGCTGTATCTTACTTCGTAACATAATATTAGATACAATTACATTCCAACTATATTAATGCACAATTGTTTCTGCTAGACGCTTTAATAACAGTTAATACAGTTTTACTAGCTACAAAATTATTACTCCCTACAATAAATAAATTAGATATTTTCTCAACGATGATCTTATTAGTAATTACGTTTAAAAATCTTATTAATTTTTTTGTGCATATAATACACATTGTAGTTGAATGAATTTGAAAGTGGCGTTAAACTTTTTTTTGTTTTTTGTTCTTACGGGTTTTAGTTCCTATACACCAAGTTGAGTCATTTGAAAATTTGCTAACAAACATAATATATATTATATATATACATAGAATAGGTGAAGAAAAGTTAGGCTTTTTTCTAGGCTACGTTTAGTTTGTTATCACCTTTACACTTAAATTATAGTTTAAATATAGTAGTCCAGAATCTTATAAAATTTGTACCATAAAATGGTACTAATAAAATCTCCTCCACCATATATTTAAATATTAAATAATAACTCATTTTTTATATGCGAAGATGAATAATATAATAGTCTTAAGAACAACTCCTAGCTATCACTTTAAACTACATTTTTGTCTAGATATGTATTATGTTCAACAAATATAAAATATATTTTAAGAGTAATCCTTAATGTTTAGACCCTCGTTTAAACTACAAGTGCTTTTATTATCAGGATAATAACGCAATGTTATAACGCATCACACTTTGACTTAGTAATAACTTACGAAAATGTGTGGTAACATTATGAGTTTCACTAAAATTCGCTTTGAAACCTAGAGAGTCCTAAAACTGCAATAAATAATATGCAATTTTTGTTCTCAAGCTTCTAGTTAAAAATACTTTGTTTTTGCCAAAGTTTTAACTTCCCTTTCTTGTGCCGGTTTTATATTAATCTGACAGATTTATTTTGAAGTCTACCAGGACATTATTAGATAGAATGTTTCAGACATGAGTTTAGGCTAATGTTGTACAATTCATACTCATGCACTGATGAGGTGCTCGCGTGTGATTAGCACTTTAACCTGTGCAAACAAGGCGCAATTCCAACAAGTGTTGAACTTGTTAACCTTTTATTGACGGTAAAAGTAGTTCAACAGTTTAGGAAGTTGCATGAAAATTTGCTTACATTGTCAGTATAAAAAATTAGAGGTCAGTTTATTGAGTAATTGTGTAGAAGTGTAAACACAAATGAAAGTACATTTAATTTCAAAAATAGAATCGTGACAATAGGTTTTGCAAGGGAAATATTTATGAATAACATAAAAAAAACAAACAAAAAACTAAAAATGTTACACAGCTAGTAACGTAAGAGATGAGTTATAAACACCTTTCAACTTTAAAAAGAAAATATTGTTTGTTTTCTAACGAGGCGAGGTTAGGACTATAAGCCGTCTCTACCACTCAACCTTAATCTAGCGTCACCATACTCGTAGTCACTTAATAGTACGTTGTAAGTGGTGCCGCGCAACCGGATTGATGAGCTATGGACTCACGCACAAAACCAAACCGCCAATGATCCGCTAAAGAAAAATTGTAATAAATTATACATTCGTTATTTTTTCACATCGAACATAGTTACAGTACAGTTCCGATAGTTAGCTAATATAATTACTCATTTCTCCACAGAACCAAAATAAAATTTCTTTAGCAACTTACTAAATGAGAAAAAGTTATAGGGCCTAAAATTATTAATAGTTAATCACACAAATACACAAAAAAGGTCAGCAGCAGACTAACTATTAATAATGCCATTACATTTAAAAAGCTTAGGAGTGTGCTTTTCTGCCAATGGAGTTGATAAAAATTACATATAAAACGTAACTAACGTACCTTAAATCTATCTTAACATAATGATGATATCGTAGAAGAAGAACAGATATGTTCACATTCCACCATGGGTTTATTATCTACTTGTTTACATTTTCGACACAATCTATACCAGTGAATCAATATTTTCATGGTCCATTTACCATTTTAGACAAGTTTGACAAATTTATAATTTTTTTCTTCTGCTCTGATGTCATCTTACTAAACAGTCTAATGCCCTCATAAAGAGAACAATTACACGTAAATCTGTCAGCCGCTGTGTTACATGTTATAGCTATCTCATAATCTCGTTAGCAACAAGCATTTTATAATCTGCTAGTATATGTCAGGTTGCAAAGTTGTTGATGTTGACATTAAGCAGTTATATTGTCACATGACTCACGTTACCTGTCCATTAACCGCATCAAACATTTATTGCATGAGTGGTGCTGGTGATTGGTTAAAAGTATCGTTAATACACTGTTTACAAGCATGAATTATAACTTTCGTGCTAGTCACTATATAGCTAGTAGTTATCCTGAGCACTATTTCATATACATTTGGATTCAGAAAGTGAGGTGCATAACCATACAAAACCTAAACTGTGTCATTGAAAATTAAGCAAATTCGTTAACATGATTGTTTATTGATTGTTTAATAATGATATACTGTATATACAACAGATTAAGCACGTAAATTTGTACCTTACAGAAAAAGATGATACCCTTGAATTTCTGACACAAAATCTGACAATCCACCTTGTACATCAATACTTAGCCAATAAGTTTTTGTGTGAAATTCTCGAACACAATTCATAAAAATATGACTTTCTGACGCCAATAAATCTGATTTAATCTCCTTCTACTGTAAATGGTGTATACATATTTTAGATACTTACCTTAAATTACTTTTGGATTGATAGTACATTATCAAGAAATCTTACTTAATATGTCAGAAGTTTAACGCCAGAAACATCATACTGATGACCCTCATTGAAGAGTTATAATCTATACTAGCTTTGATTTCACATAAACCCCATTGTTTTAAAAAATAACTTCAACAGGAAAAGCAAGCACTATGATCAGGACAGTAAAACGTTATGTTTTAAAACGGCATAGTTCGATTAAGGTTGTGATGATTCATTATTGCCCTATATATCATGTACAAGCATAAACACACGTGTAGCTTTGTCATTGTCCCTGCCTTGTATGCCCTGTACTTTTATCTTCACCATTCATTTTGAAACTGTCATCCAAACAGACGGTCAGCTAAAAAATATTAATATTTTAGCAATTACGTCTTTTTTTTTTTTTTACTATCAGTATTCCTTTATAAACTATCTGATATTATGTAATTTTATATTACCAAATTGTTTAGGACAAACATTTAAGAGTCAATATACGAGTGTTGCTATGTGGATAAACTAACACTAGGTTATGTCTATAGTTTAAGTCGGTGTTGAAACACAACTGACAGCCCTGTAGAAACCACATGCAAGGTACCGTGGCTCATGCCATGTCGTGCATAGCTATAATATTATACTGTTAATTTAATAACATACAGCAAAATAAAAAGTAAACGCTTTTGTAATAAATGTAAAAAGGAATTAAGTGATTTATAGTTTTAAAAATTAAGTCGAACAGAGTAAAATAATAGTCTGATTGAATCGAGCTCAAATATTCATTGACCAAACGAAAAGTATTCAGCCAAATCGGAAATATATATTGTCTACAATGATTACTGTGTGATTTTACAAAGCAAAACGGTAAACAGAATTACCTTGCAATACTTTAGCCACGGATAAAATTTAATATGCAAAAACAAACGATTACTGCCAATGTCCGCAAAATATACAATTTGTAATACTGGTCGAATATATGTTAAATAATTCAAAAATAGTTAGGAACAATAGAGTAAAATGGTTTTACTGGAACAAACTCAGACACAAAATATACTCGTATTTGTGCTGTTTACTTTTTACAACGAGGTAAGAACAAAGATTGAGATATAACTATCTATTTCTCGTTCCGGCGCGATGTGTACACACCAAACTTTCTGACTTTGTTCTCCGTTAATAGATTACGTGACGTGTCATTCTCTACCTTTCGTCTCGTTAAATGAAAGTATTGTACCTTTTGCCTAAAAGGTAAGTTGCAAGTCAACCGAAAACTACGTAAACTTGTACAATGTATTGTTTTTTTATCTGTTTTATGATAAGGTATATTTAAATCGTCATCTTTTGGAATCAGTATAGTATCCGAATTGTATATTGCCATTTAAACTACAGGTAAATAGCCCAACAACGTCAATTCCCTTTATGGATTAATAATTCTTCATGAAGAGTTAGATTACATTTAGTTTTAAATAATTTATATAACTTTAACCATTATATGTTATTAGTAGATTGTTTACTGATTTGTAAAAGCTATTAATATTAGTATTGTCTTTTTAATTTATTTATGCAAAAAAACCTTAATAGATTTTTTTGTTAAATCTAAGAAATAATTTTACGAAAGTAAACCATTAAGAGTTATGCTAAACTGAATACTGTTAATCAATAAATAACCGTTGAACGGAGATCGTATAAAGATTCCTTCGGGCTCATAGCTAGTTGTATTATATTTTGAAAACATATGTTGAATACATCTTAATAATGAAATATCGAAGCCATATAATTATCTATGTTGAATCCTGTCGTGTTTGATTACTCTACATAGATGCTTGTCGCGTCTGATACGAGTATTGTTCCCACTCTACGTCTGACTTTGCATGCATACAAGCCTACCTTTATTTAACTCACTATGGCTTAATAAAGCAAAATAGTTGCGTTGTGGTTTTAAGAATGTTAAACCATATGCACTCTAAAATGTTTTTCTTAACACAACATATCACTTTTGTGAATCTAGAAGTTTAGTTTTGGTGGGCAGAAAGATGCTAGACTCTCCGTATTAAAAATCAGCAAAAATCCGATTGATACTTTTTGTGACAAGACCACAAAAACGTTCCTTGAAGTACAATAGAATATTTTTAACTAATTTTTAGTAAGTAGTGTAACAAAGGTTCATCTGTATTTTAAGTGCAAAAATCATTATTCTTGTCTAATAGCTCTGAGCTAGTCTGTTTGCGTTGATTTGCATTCTTCAATAATTTAAACCACTTTAAAGGTAATCCCAGAAAAGGTTGCTCAAAACATGCTCTCGTTGTCCCCTGTTTACGACGCTAGTTTTTATATAGAAATTAGAAAAGTTGTTTTCCTTGTTCTCAAAGGTTGTCTTTAAGTTTGTACAATATGGTTTTGTAAAAAATAACTTACGCCAAAATTAGCAACAAAGTGTTAAAGTTGGCCAAAAATAGGCGGTTTATAAGTGTATTTTAATGTTTCGCAAGCGGTTTTGCCTTTCTCGTGTATAAGGCACATAGAACCACTCCTACCCTATCATTTAAACCAGTATTTGTACGTTTCGGTTAATAAATGGCGTCAAAAACAAGGAACTACAAAACCATGTTTTGCCACTTTTTGAGTAATTGGAGGAAAATTGGAATACTGCTACTACCATTTCTCTTGGCTGGCAAGGTCGGCGACACGCGCGACTCTTCAAAGAACTGAGCCAGTCAAGACAACCCTACTAGGGCCGACGTTTTTCAAACAGAAGATAGATTTAGATTTCCATCTACTCCTCGTCCACCGGGGACCGTGAGAGAAATAATCAATGCTTCACCATGTCATTGGTAAACATGGGTTCTTGCTTAGTTGACTAATCCTCTTAACGAAATTATTATATGAATGACAGAATGGCTATATCAAATGAAGTAACCAATTTACTTGTAACCAAATTTGTCCTTAACATTTTTGCATAGCGTTTTCAGAAAAACACGTACCTAATATCAAAAATTTGAACCTGCCATAATGTTAAATTTGTGTGTAGATATCGGAAATTGTTTCATCTATAAAATAGTACGGTTACCACAAAGTTCATTACATTTTTAATAAACTCAAAAATTTCATCTTTACTAGAGGTTTACATTACCTCAAGAACAATTGTCTTCAAAGAACAAAACTAAAGCTATACAAAACTTACATTGCCCGTAACACATTGCTTACGTTTTACACTTAACAGTTCAATTAATTATTAGACGCTCCTACTTCTCGTAGACACATTAAATACATATCAGCTAAAGGAAGTCCCACTATAAAGAAACCAGGAGAGCTTTCAATTTCCTGTTATAGTGCCTTTTGTTAAACATGATTAGAATTGATAATGTAGAATCTTCTTTGCCAGTATATTTATGTTTAATGTCTGTGTTATAAAAATGTAAACTTCTACTTCTATGTTGTGGTATAGAATATTACGAAACAAATCGCTTCCGAATAAGTTCTATAGACAGGAATTGATCTAGATAGTTTTTGTTAAACGAAATACGTTCCTACTAATCAGATTTGTTGTACGAGTATATAAAGTATAAGGAGAAACCTCAAATATGTTCAAAACTAGTTAAACACGGTTAATTGCTGCAGTTAACTGATCTTTTATATCAGTTATTAAAAAGAACAACCTTACGCAACCTTACGCAAAGTAGTTTTGAAGTTATTCCAAGATTTTAGCAGCTAACCAGCTTGTTAATCCCTCCCCAAAAGAAAACGTTTTGATCTGTAACATTTTTCGTCAGCACCCAGCCTTATGTGCGACTATTCAGAGCTAGCGTTTTATTAAACTTAAGTGTGTTTTTATGGAACTTAATAATGAAATACACATTTAAATATATTACGGTTTAGTAGTGTTTTAAAAATAAGCTCGACTAATCATCATCAGAGTTATTTATGCCGACTAAATATCGGTAAATTATACGTTTTATTTTTTGCTTTCTATCTTTACCTCAGACGGTTACTAAGTTAAACATAAATTCCTTCTCAAAGACGGGGATAGAAGCTGACGTATCACGCAAGCAATATAAACATTGACAAGAGTGATGCTGCATAAAACATGGAATGAATAATTCAAAATGGCGACCACCAAGCCTTGCCTTGCTGGTTAAGTTCAAAATTAAAGCTTGTCACTTTGTTTTCATTATATCTGATACAGTGTAAGTACCGCATGATCTCTTAACATAATACTCGTACTTACTTTAACCCAATTCACTAGCCGCATGGTCATTTGAATACGTCTTGATTACGAGTATTTAAAAACGTGTTTTAGCTATTGCTACGTTGTAAATATCGGTAATACAACTGAAGTGCTTCTAAGCTAGTAATGGGTGAAAACAGATGTAATCTGCTCGATTAAATATTTTTGTTTATACCATGACCAATGGTTGACACAGAATTTGAAGTTGACACAGGTCGAGATGGAGTGCTAGAGAAGACTTTGTAGTCGTAACTTCACCTCGTTATACAAGACAAATTTTACATTTTGTTAAGTGTTTAATTAAGTGCTTAACTAAGTTTTATAAAAAAGTCTTTGCTACCTAGGTGAATTTAAAATTCGGGATGATTTGTGATTTGAACTGAAAGACTGATCTAAAAGATCACCTGGCTATATTTAACTTTTTTCGATGCTAGGAATAAAGCAGTCGATTTAGAACTTATAAGAATCTTGGGGTAAAAGTAACATGGGATATGTGAATAAGACCTCGATGTAGGACATGAATACAAAATTGTAGCTATTTTTCTGCTTGACGATTGCTATGGAATTTATGTTTCTTAAAGATAAGTTACCCTTCATATAAACAACAGTTTAGACAGCGTAGTTTAATATTGGATATATTTTTAATACATATGTTTAGTCTGCATAAAACCTCGAAATAAATATATAGGAACACTGCAGTACTTGTTATGTACAAAACTGGCAGAGGTGGTGAGCTGGTGATAAACTACAGCGATGTTGTGATTCCTCTGCTTCACTGCCTTTACTCAGTTCATGTTGCATTTTGTCACTCTAAGTGAGGTCATTTGTTACACGGTCATTGTGTACACTCTCAGTGTATCGATCTGTTCTTAATACTGAATCAGTTCATGTTACGGACAATGAAATCGTTGTTTAGTACCATATCAAGGCTCGAAAACACGTACGTGTTTTCTATTTTGCTGATCTTGTATTTTTTCAATAAGTACTGATTTTGAACTTATTGGTACGTTCATATATTGTTTAAAAACATACGTTACCTATTTCATTTCTTTTCCTTTACTTATAATGTCAATGTATATCTCAAATTGACTTATTTAACTTGGATTTGGGGGCTATAAAAACGCATTTTGGGAAAGTGGTCCAAACTTCCAACCGTTCTGTTACTTGACTTACCGTAACATAGTTTGTTCAAGAACACAAAGCATCTACACAAAAATGAAAGACCTTACTGATTGAATTTGTAAATAAACGTAAACCCGTACTAGCATGCAGCGTTAATAGGAATATAATCACGACTCTGTTGTGCACAACTATGGAACCATGCTTTTGGTTTTCGTTCGTATTGTGATTCTGGTCAATCTTAACTAAACCGGCTGCAAGGATTTATAAAGTAACAAAGGCTACCAAGTTTATACCACCGTTACACTTTGAACGTTTTTTTTTTACTATAGACTTACGAGAAAATACGTACGAGAAATTGTGATAGACCCATTTAAAATTTGCCTAATATTATTATACTTTATTGGCTTAAAGTAAGAAATAGTTTATTTCTATATTTGAACACCTATGTAATAAGTTTAAATTTGAATATTACCTTTTTACTCGCTAAAACGAATCGGTCTGACTAACAAGGGTGAAATAGTAGTTAACGTAGAGTCAACAAAACACCGACAGTAAGCTAAACGACCCCATCCTGTTGGGAGGACTCAATAGAGGGTATTAGCCTGCAAATGATGACGTCATTACAGGACAATACCGTGACGTCACACCTTACAAGGTACGACCATGTCATCACTAACCGACTATTAACTCAAGCATTCATTCAAGCATATGCGTAGATTTTCTTGACTTATCCAGCTATGTTCAACTAATTAAACCAAATAAAAACTTGTACAGTATGTTAACATTTCCGTTTCATTGTAGTTTTCATTGGTTTAAAATGTTAGGAAACAAATGCTAAAAAAGAACCTAGGTAAACGTTTTTAAATTAACTTGAACAAATGCGCACAGAAATGTTTGGCTACCCTGTATTTTACCTGAATTGTCAGATGTTTTAGAAAATTGTTCTTTTTTTAACTGTAACTAACGTAAGAGTCGTCAGCACCACGGCAGTTGCTCCGCGTAGACAACCCCATTAACTCAAAATCGTTTTATGCAACGGTATACAAAAGTTTTGGCTGTTTTATAAAAATTAGCATTTATGTAAACAGTATAAATTGACCCCTCATAGGTTTGACATGTTTATTAGGTAAATTATAAATATTGGTGGATACTTACTTATTCGCTGGTTTGACCGATTACAAACAGTAAGTCGCAAACAGGGAGTATGCAGAAATGCATATCTAGTGCAAGGCATACAAAAAGTAAAGTTTTTTGATTGAAAGTATCAGTTAAAAACAAAAAAAATGAAGTGGGGCCAGCGTTTGATGGATGTTGAGAACATATTTTAGAAAGGGTGTGAGAAGACCGTGACTCAGCAGTAGAAAGCTGAGGCTGAAACTGGTGTAAGTAAGTGCAAGCATAAAGTGCTACAAACACTCCACAAAAAAATTTTATCATTTTACCAATTCTGTCAATTTCTGAAAGGCAAAACTTTTGCCGTTATTGTTTTAACGTGAACAGTACGTTTTTTAGAAAGATTTTTGGACTGATGAATCACTTTCACGAGACAGGGTATTTTCAATTTCCAACACATGTGGAGTGAGTGATAATCCACATGCAGTTAGAAATGTCATTTCAAACTAGATTCAGTGTCAATGTTTGGGCCAATTTTTACACATTTTCCAAGGAAATTTGAATGAGCAGCATACCTTAATTTTCTTCAAAATGATTGCCCGAATTCAGAAGAGAGAAAACAATCTATCAACAAGATTGTTGAAAACTAAATGAAAAGATCTGATAAAAAACTATTTTAATACTTGACAGAACTTGACAAATATTAATATACCTTTTCACTGTAAATCGATTATTTTTTATTGTAAAATTGTCTTATATTTAAATTACCAGTAATAACTTGTTGTTTTTTTTACCATGGATAGTAAATACTTAACAGTTAATGATGATATTTTTGTTTTTCTACACCATTTTCTGCTTTGAAACACCTAAACTAATTTGCAAAAACGGGTTTTTTTTATTTCATTGGGAACTGTCATTATACACAGAATTATTGGATTTAAACTGTTTCAAATATGATTTAAATTTATTTTAGTTTTGACCCCTCAATAAAGTATTGATCTATAATATAACACGTGATTACTTTTTCTTCATGGAAATGAAACACGAAAAATGGGTCAAAATACATTATGTGGACTGTTTTTAAATTAAAACACGACACATCAAAATATTTTGAGAATTGGCACCTCTAATATGCAAAGTTTGGTATTTAAGACTCCACCCTGTAAGTGTGCAAATAGAATTAATAAATGTGTAGTTATAAGTTTTAAAAAGTTAAAAGTTCACATACATCTTTTATATTTCGGATTAGTTTAGTCATAATCAACCAGTTTGTAAGTTTTTGAAAATAATTAATATTTTGAAAATTCTTTGAGACAGTTTTGTGAAACTTGGTATAAACCATTATTTTTCTTATAATATTTTCCAAAAATATTTTATGTAACTTAATTAAATTTAAAATGGCAGACATTTAAAATTTCAAGGTCAAATTCCAATTGCATTACATTTGACAATAAAATGTTTAATTGACAGAAATTTTGAAATTTGGTATTTGTTCAATACAAAATATTTTTGGAAAGTTTTATTAAAAAACAATTAATGTTTATACCGAGGTTCAAAAGATTTCAAAAAGGGATTTTAAGTTATTAATTTTCAAACATTTAGAAAATAGCGGAGTACGGCCAAACTCAGACGAAATCACAAATATTATACTGGTTATTTTCGACTTACTTTTGTATGCAAAGTCCGGTTCTGCATAGCGCGCTATACATTATTGTGACGCCTTGTACGTGTACTATTGAGGTTTTTAGAAGCAGAAACTATATAACTACTATTCACCAACAGAAAATAGAGAATACGTATTACTAAATACTTGTTGACAAGATACGAAGGATCCGTTCCTTTTTCACTTAATACTAATTCACTTTTAGCATTTCGAAATGCCGTTTATTCAAATGAAACCCCATCTTAAACTGTAAAGTATACATCTAGTAGAACTCCTTATTGGATTTATAATTTTCAATTAGAAATAAACACAAATTATCAATAAAAGCTTTTATAGTTGGTGAAATCTTTCGAGAACCATGTTCTCATCTACAGATACAACAATAACTGAAGGTTAAATTTACATAACAATATTATCTGAACAAAATAAACACGTGACAGAAATTTAAAATTAAAATAATAATGAAATGACTAGTTATTGTATGTATAAAATGGAGAGTTATGAAAAATTCGGGTTCGTTGTTGACAAGATTTTGTTGATTGTTTAATTTATATATTGTTTCAAAAGCGTCCAAAATGTTGTGAATCTTGTACTTCTTTAAGTAATTTCATATTTGAAAAACGGTTTTGTTGAATTGTGTGTTTTACTATGGCTGACTTTTCTTCTTGTTTGTATTTGAAATTAGCTTTATGTTCTTTAAAGCGAGTTTTTATTTTCTTTTATCTGTCCGATGTACTTCATTGGGCAGTTGTCACAGAAATTTCATAAATGCCAGATTTTTCGTTTTCGTTTTTATTTTTTATGTTATTTTTAATTTTAAATTTCTGTCACATGTGTTTATTTCTGTTCAGATAATTTCGTTATGTAAATTTAACGTTCAGTTGTTGTTGTGGTCTGTAGATGAGAACATGGTTCTCGAAAGGCCTCACCAACTATAACAATTTTTACTAGATAATTTGTGTTTATTTCAAGTTGAAAACTGTAAAGTATAACAGCTTACTCGTGCACAGGTTGGCAATAGTTATCTGATTAGTGTCTCAGTTAGGTACCAGACACATACCACTAACAGATTGCACACACTTGGGCCTACTGTTGACCTGCTTGCAATTGACTAATGAGCTGAGGTCTTCCCACCCTCCCACTCCTCATCATCCTGTCTGTTGACAGGTGAGTCATAGCGCCCAGAGTGCCTTCAAAATGTTTTTGGGGGAGAAATCTTAATGTTAGATAGGGATCCTAATACTACATATTATAAGCACAATATGTGAGTAAAATGTAAAAATTGGAGTAGGAGCTTTTTATCTTCTAAATTTTTGAGTGTCTGCAGTCTTTAGGAATCAGCTTAAATTGAATGGTTTGAGAAAGATGGAGCAGGAAATATGAGAGGTAACTGTAAACCTCTTAAATCGTTGATTCTCAGAGTGTTCTCAAGCTACTAGTTGAATGTTATTTCATTAAAATGCAAACTAAAGTAATAATTGACTGTTGGTTCCAATTTCCATTAACAATTATTCAAAACAGTTTGTTGACGTTGAAAATTCGTATTTATGAATGAAATGTTGTCTAAATTTTCAGCCAGTCTAAAACACTGTCTTATAGTCACTCGTATAGCTACAAAAACGTGGTGCCTTAAACGCTAAATTTAAAAGACATATTCAAAGTACTTCCTTGGTTTATGTCTCCCTTCTCACGTCTAAAGGAACGAATTCAGAGGTAACGTTTCGGAACAGTTGCTATAATGATGTCATCAGTCCCGTGTAAAGACACTGGAGAGACTGTGGGAGAAGTTACTCTCTGTAATGTCGATGTTGAACAGACCCTCTTTAAATACAAGCCAACACGTAAAGTAACAAACCAACATTTCTAGCAGTATTTAGGACTATTTGTTGGTTTTGAAAGACATACCTGTTTCAAAGCAAACACACTTATGAAATTATAGTAATTTCAAAGACAAATAAAATTGCGTAGCATTAAATGATAAAAGGCGTTATAATAATACTTATTACAGAGGTCAGTATAATTATTTATTATCAAGTAAACATTCATTAAGCACATTCTAGAGGAATATATTCTCGCTAAAAATTCCGCTAAAAAATATGACCGTTTATAAAATGTCAATTCAACTAAATATTCAAGCTTGCTAATTTTACTTTATTAAGTTATTAAAGTTTATTACTCAAATTCTAGGTCAAATTGTCTCTCAACATCTTTGACTCAGTACGTTTTGAGTCAGGAAATTCGGGAACCGAGCGGTCCTCCTCGGACTCCAAAGTAAACTTTGGACTTCCTGAGTCAATATAACTTAATATTGTTCAGTCTAGTTGGTCATAAGATCGATATCTAAGTATAACTTTTATAACTTAACTGAGTTGTAAGCCATTTGAAGATCAGTTTCTTATATCTAAGAAGCATTCATGTGGAAATACAAGTAACACAACTTAACGTGAAATGAATATGTGATGTGTATCATCAAATGATCACTGAGACTATCTGTAGACCTATATCCTCATAACCTGCCTCCAGGTATTTATTATTTAATTGAACCTGTTTTTGTAACCAACCATTATTCTCCATTTCTTAAGAGTTTGATTTGTTATTAATGTTCAAGTGTTGTGGGCGTTTTTAATGTTTAACCAGTCGTTTTTACAAGTGTTTTGTTTTGTTTTCAGGTGAGTTCACTATCTTTTCAACGTAACACGGTAAGTTATTACTTTTTAGCCATATACTACATGTAAGATGTGACAAGTAAATTCAAGATGGTGTAAAATAACGGATGAGGATCCACAACTTTGTTGATATTTATTGTGCAATAACGTCATTATTGTGGTGACAACTCCTTTATGTCATTCCACTTGAGTCAAGAGCCCAATTACACAATGTCCGGTCCGGTGACGTCACGTCTTTGTTGCGTAATTACGTATCTCCAACCTTCTTTTGTAGCGATACATCTATTGTGCCCTTTCCTACAACAACAAGGAGATACAGTTATTTTCAAACAAAACTCTCGTTAGTCCCTGTATACAAACTTGTTTTAATTTGTAAAACATTAGAACATACAGAACGTTAATGAGAATGACAAAATAAATGTGAAAACACTCCAGAACATATTAATTAAGTATGTAAAATCATTGAAGATTCGCTATATATTATTCACTATACCTTTTTTGAACTGCTTACTGTTAATGTATTGTGTAGGTTCGTTCTTTGGGTTGTGGGCGGCACATCAAGGACTGCAAAAGTATGCTTCAAAGTATTTGTGTACGTACTTTTAGAAGCACGTATTTTCTACGAGTATTTTCTATAAAATTGAAATATGTTTTCTGCTCAACTTCTTTTCAATTTCTGCTCAATTTTAAATTAGTTGTCTAAGTACTAACATACAGTACACGCCAAAATAAACAGAACTGAAATTGAAACAGCTGTACCTTTTTTCAATAATCTGTGACAGCTTTTAATTGTTGCAACGTTTTCGTGTTTATTTTGTCTTTCCCTTTTGAGGTTAGATTAGGCTGAAATGGTGTTGACAACTGCGGAAAAGACTTTTATTGCAGAGCATTATTTCCGCTCATACGGAATTGGGCGTGCAGGTGGGCCAAGTTTGTCTCACACTGCACTTCGGTTTCAAGCGAATTTTCATTCAAATCCGCCGAGTTATACTGTTATGATAAGTGTCATTCAACATTGTTGAAGAACCGGTAGTGTTTTGACTCAGCCGAAGGGCCGCCCTAGCACTGTCTGCACATACGAAAATCAAGGAAGTGTACTATTTCAGGAAGAGGCATAATTGGGCCATACTTTGTTGATGACAATAATGGAAATCCTCTTACTGTAAATCAGGAAGGATATAGGACTATTCTTGATAGGTTTCTGAGAGACCTTCGAAGATTTTGTCGTGCTCGAAACCTGAATTTACGTTGTACAATGGCTCCAGCAAGATGGCGCAACCAGCCATACTGCCATAAACAACATTGCTTTTCCTAAAGAAGCGTTTTGAAACCACCTCATCCCTCCTAGAACAACTTTTCCTTACCCAGCCCACTCACCGGATCTAACATCACCTGATGAATACGTCTGGGAAATGTTAAAAGAGAGAATTTTCCGCGAGGATCCAATTACGAACATCCAGTATAAAGAAAAAATACATCTATGTGTGAGGAACCTCACAACCTCTCTTTACGGAAATGACCCAAAACCTTCAAGGAACGATATGAATGTTGCCAATAATGGGCGGAGGACATATTGAACATATTCTAGCCCGAACCTAATGGATTTCGCTTCATTTTGTGTGTTTATATGTTAGTAACCTCATGCAATTAAAATCTAACACTTTCAGTACTGCTTATTTTGGTGGGTATTGTACTTCATTTTGAAAGGTTTTCTGGAAATTTTCCTAAGATTGTTTTTTTATTTAAGTACTGTATTTGCCATCGTGTTTGTCAAGATATTAAATGACTACTTTAAATACACTGAAACTCTGATCAACCCAAACAGTTTTTATACCACTTATTCAGTTAACTTTAAAAATATGAACAATATAATTGAGTTCAGTTATTTTTGAGTTGAGAAGCACCAGATTACACTCTTACAGGCATATAGCTTTTGTTATAAATTAATTTAAGTAAAACAACATTTTAAAACAATGTGCATAGTTCCCGATGTGCCCTTTTCAGCTCTCGATATGAAAATACATAATAAGCTGAAGCACTAGAATATTCAAAACTGGTTTGGCAAGACACTTATACATACACCATTATTTATACATTAAAATGAACTTTTTAAAGTTTGAAATATTAAGTTCTTGATTTCATTTGTTGAAGCTTGGTGTTGATGATTTATGAGAGGTTATAAACCAGTTACGACTTACACGAGGCCAGGCCCATAAAGTACAACAGTTTATTAGCTGTTTTAAAATTAGTGATTGCTTGAAGGTTTAGGTGCGTTTTTAGATGTTTAGCTTCAGGTACTACTCAAGTTATTATTGTAGTTATAGTTTTAGTGGGTAATTGATTAAACAATCACCTCCATTATTGCAAACAGTGAAAGAAATTGATGAACTAATTATGACCTAATAGTAAAAGTAATGTAAGCTAAGTTTTCTTAGTGTTCTGGACTTAGAAAGTGAAATAATTAAAGGAACCTTGTATGTAAAGCCTTTTATGTGAAATGAAAATCGTTATTAAAAGGTTTTTCTAAATTAAAACTACTACAAGCTGTTTTCCTTGAAAAACACATATAATGATATTAACCCTTCATAGTACTATTATATACGTCAACAAATGATGAAAATTATGACAAATACAGTGTACACAATTTAAATGTAATAAGTCTGTTTCAGTAATACACCTAATATGACCACAGAGACTAGCCGTCAACGAAAAGATAAACGAGCTAGAAATACTTTTTACTTTGCACTAAACACTAGTTTGTGATTTAATTATCTTTTACTTAGCAAGTTTTACCTACTCACGTTTTCTGATTGCTCAAACTTGTACGCATTTGTAAAAACACAAGTGCCTTTCCTGTTTGATTACAAACAATCAAATACATTTTGGAACAAATCTTCAGAATCTCTATTGTTTTAGTCGTTGATTCATGCCACAACAAATATATTTTCAATCATTGTTTCATCGTTATATTATTGTTATTATACCAAAATATACCTTACATTCACTGTTTACAAGTCTGTAACAAGCCTGCCAGCACTGCTAGAGCGACGTAAGAAATAAAACGTTACCTAATCACATCTATACTATTAGTATTTCGGTTAGGGTTGTCCGGAGTGTTGAGATCTCGGAATCTGGCTGGGGTAATTCAGATGTTTGAATAGAAATGGTCCTTAGTGTGGGGAGGGTGGAGAAAAGGAATAAAATTATACAGATGGGGTTTGAGGGTCCCCAATTCCCCATGTTATATAAATATTTATTAGTAAATATCAACAGTTTGTTTGAAACTGGACACATAGTTGTATACCATTAACCATTAACCCAAGACCCTACTGATTTGGTAGGCACAATATATGGATTTAAATAAAGGGGGACAAGAAATAAAAAATCATAAAACTCGATGTGGGGTATCAAAAACAGGGAATATATGCTGATTTCAAAATATATTGGTTGTCTACCAAATTGTTTGGGGGGATGAAGGGGGTTAAAAGTGGGGTAAAACATTAAAATCCATGAGATAGTGGCCGAGGCTAGCGAGCGTGCCAGGGGTCTGGGGCCCCAGCCCCAGCTGGCGCAGCTGGGCAGTACTACAGTATTATTATAACCAAAATACTGAGTGATCTAACAAAATACTAACAAACCACATACTATTTTGGTTTATTAGTTACCATGACATGTTGTAGATATATCTCTACAGGGTGTTCATAAAACAATAACTTTGGGGTTAGGTCAAAATAAAATCAATAATTATTTTTCACTAATTATTTATTATCTTCTACACTTCTTATCAGATTGTGTTCAAACTTAATAAAAATAAGTTCTAAGTAAGACTATCTGTGAAAAGATACCAGCACGATCTAATGTACCACTTTAAAATGGTGGCTATTTTATGGTATTTTAGTGTACCTTAACGGTAGGGTGTATAATAAAATGATTAACCTTTTGTAGAAAACTGTATTATCTATCTAATGACACCAAAGTCATAAACATATATTAGAAATCAACAATGTTACAGTGAAAAGCGTGGTAGTAAGCAAGGTAATAAGGTGGAATAATGCCGGTTTTTAGCTTAAGTTTCCCCTAAAGATTTGACATTTATGAATCGACTTTGGTGTCAAAGGAAAGGAATTACAATGTTTTACGAAATGTTAATTTTGACGTTTCATAATAAACCTTACCGTTTGTTCACTAATTAAGGTATAGCCCCGAAAAGTCCTAAAATTACTCGTACCATTATAAGTGACCATTTTAAGATGGTAAGTTGAACCCTGCTGGTAATACTTAGATACAAATTTATATTACGTTTGAGCAAAATCAAATAAGTGGTCAAAATATAATTAAATAATCAAATATTAATTAAATCAAAATATAATTAACGATCTGAATTATCTCATCATTTTGACCCAATAAACCTAATCCCAAAGTTTGTGACACCCTTTTATGAACACATACACAGTGATACACATATAGTGGCACATTATGTTAAATACCCGGTGCCATTAAAAAGGCTGAAGAGTTATTTAAGTACATTCATTGACATTTGATTTCCTAATATTGAAAATTAAAACCAAAATCAAAGCAAGTACATAGTGAACTGTTACCTCTCAGTGATACCTTCATATATTAGCTTGGTTGGTTAAAACATATGAGACATAGAAAATCTCGGTAAGCCTCTGAAAAGAAGTAATGTACTGTTGTTTATATACCATGAGTTATTTGTATAGGCCTTAGCTTAGAAACTGAACCTTTAAACTCGCGCTAAATGATATGTACTTAAGTGTTTAAGTTATTTTCGCAAGTAATCATTATGACTCCAAATAGAGCAAACGTTATTTTGAATGGTTGCCAATTAATTTTGTAGGATATTGATAGGCCTTATATAATTTTGCGTAAGGCGTTTTCCGTTTAGGGTGGTTTTAAGACGTTATTACCAATCAATGTTAATTATGTTAAGCTCTTATTGTTCTTTAACATCAACTAGCCAACTTAGTTTATAAATCTAGTTACATAATTGTGTTAAATTAATAGATAAACTAATACCAGAAAACAATTAGTGTTGATATGATGATATGATATCGTCCAGGTTTGCCTGAAAACATATAACGTTGTTTCCTTGTATTTTGTAAGTTATTGATGGCTAAGTAGAGGTTTGACGTATATCCGACCCCACCCAGGTGATGTATCACAACCTGGCACAGATCTATAAAATATGCAACCATCTTCTTGAGTAGCTTGACAACATTTTTACTTAAATAAAACACTATAAATAAAATTGTTATTACTAAGTACTTTCGTTATCGAATTTCCTTTAAACAAATTAGATATTCATGCCGTCAGCATGGTAATTGACCCAGACCCGGGACTATCAAATGAGCACCGACCCTGACCCCCAGAACACGTTTTGTGCATTTTTCACACTATATACATATGTATATATGTATGTATTACTAAAGAAATTTGAATACAAAAATGTTTGGACCGAACCGGGACTTGAACCGGGTCTCCCGCTTGCCGGGGCCCGGTTTAGTCCAAACATGTTTGTCTTTAAATTTCTTTAGTAATGAATTAGCAATTTAGCGTGTATACAAATTAAGATCTATATACCGTATGTGTGTATATATGTCTACTCTCTATAAACAGCATTTTTGTTCCAATTTTCATAAAATTTAGTACAAATGTTTCTTTTGTAAATATTTCGGTCAAGTATGTTACCCAGAAAAATCGGAGGACCGCAAAACAGAGTTTTCTAAAATAGGGTTTAATGATTTACAAACAGTAAATTTCATCCGATGTTGATGAAATTAAAATAATAATGTATATTGACAGTATCTATCAATATACTAAAAGTAAAGAAAATCCATTAAGTCGTTTCAAAATGACGGCCAAAAAGTGGTTTTCGGCAAAACACCTTAATGAGTAGTCCGTATTCGCCATAAGATTTTAAATACAATTTCCTTTTACGATATGTAATAAAACTTGCTGTAAAATAACACGTAAGTTTGAGGCCGAAGGCTGAAGCGAGGCTGTGCGCGTGACACAGGAGGCCAAGCTGAAGCCAAAGGCCCAACGCTCGTGGAAATAGAACGGCCGAATCCCAAAGCAAAGTGTGAACGGAACGAATGAGGGCAAATTGCAAAGGAAATTCGATTGACTCATGCAAGCGGTGCTCTAGTGCTTAGCTGCGAGTTGGCCTGGATTTAATTTGTATCAAGTAGATAAGTATCAATTGTATAAAAGTATTTTAAACGTGATCAAGCTTTCTGCATCGATACTTGTCTTTTTGTGTTATTTTTATCATCCGGGTATAAATATTATTTTAAATCTAGTAGTGAATTCATTTGCTCCATCATGATTGAAAGGACTACACTTAGCCTCACTTGTATTGCTTCAGTATTAGAGGTATAGTTATATAAAATTAAGTTAGTAGTACTACTTAGCATTGTCTAGTTATGTTTTGAACTGGCTATCTTAACTTATAAGTATTTGTTAATTGAATTGACGTACCCAACAAAAGTTCATTATTAATGACTGACTGTTTATAATAGTGAACAAAATGAATATGGACACATTAACATAGATATGTGTCTTATTGCACCTTATTCCACACTTACAGATGAAAAGGGTGGTTGAAGGAAAATTAAATCACAATCCAAATGATTTTAATAAAGCACATTTATGGTTTAAAATAATGTTGTCGTAGAGAAAACCCATATGGTTTTACGAGTCATATTCTGTTTGTAACAACGTAAAAGTCAGACACACAGAGTAAGCAGCTTTTTATCATCCTGTCAACGCGCTCTGGCGTGATAATTGTTTACCCTCGCCGCCGGAAACACGCGTCAACATTCAGCATTCGTCAACTTAAACATGAATCTTGTTGAACTCTTGTTTGACAGTATATTTTTCTAAATTAGTAGTCTTACCCTTAACAACCTATTCGAGAAGGATCATGTCTTTTTCATAAATTAAAACCTATCTTACTGTTGACGGTTTCAGGATAGAAATGTGAAAGTATACATGCATTTGATTTTAAAGTCTAGTTAATATGACTTCTGTAAGTACAGTATTAGAAGATACCAAGGCCAGTACACGGGTCCTTAAATTATAAATAAATAAATGACCATTTATTGCCATATTGGATACAAGCATTGACAAAGTAATATACAGCCAAGAGACATAGTCAAATATACCATTAGAGATTACAAAAGAGAATAATTTATCAATATAACTAAGATTAAACCTATAACAGTCCTATTGATAAAAATTTTGATGTATTAGAAATTTATATTAGAGAGATTAAAGAACTCATCTAGGTTATAAAAAGGGTGATTTAAAAGCCATATGTAGAATTTAGTTTTAAAAAGGTTTACAGACTATTTAGATATTAAACTTTTGCACTTATTGTATAATTTCAATGAGATGACATTGTGGCTATTTATAGCTTTGCTTAGTCTAAAAAAATCTATGGAAGCATGTAGTTTATTTCTAGTGTTTTAAACATGGGATTTATTTTGAATGAGATGAGGGTTTCTCAGAATATTTAATAAAAAATCAAATATATAGATGTTAATACCAGTAGATATTTGCAATTGTACAAACAGTGGCCTACAATGTTCTAAAAAAGTTGCCTGAGAAATTATTCTAATGACTTTCTTTTGCAAAATTAAAATTTCATATATCCTGCTGCAATTACTATAAAAAATAAGACAATATCTAAAGATGGATTAAAAGTATGCAAAGTAAGCGGATTTAATGTAAATTTAGATTAATACACTGCGTTAGTCGCGATATAAGGAAGATCACTCTAGATAATTTAGAAGCTATGTAATCAATATGGGCTCCCCAAGAAAGTGTTTTGTCCAAAAAAATACCGAGGAATTTAACTCTATCCAAATAACCCTCTATCATATTTGTTTCAGAATGCCTTAGGCTAAATATAATTTGTTGGGTTTTATCTTTATTTAAAAGAAAACCATTAGTTTCTTCAATTGAAAGACCTATAAATTAAGTAATTTTATCGTGTTTATCAAAAGTAGTTTAAAAATACTTACTGTCGTGTTAAAGTTGCACTTTCAAAAGTTTAGTGAAATTTACTCTCTAAGTCAAAAAGCTCATTTTGATGATTTCTTTACTGCATTAAGTTATATTAGGTTCCAAATAGCAAACTGATTATCAGCTGGGTCCTATGTTTTTACGATAACCCATCCCACTTAGTACATCTAAATAAAGTATTTATGGAATATCCAAGCCTTCATTACACATTTATAAAAATTACAAATCTGCTAAAGTATTTAAATATTATCATTCAGAGGAAAGAAAATGTTGATAAGATGTAAACAAAATTAAAGATTCTTGTGGACACACTTTGTTTTATCTAACTCAGGGATTTTTAATCAAGCATTTAGATAAAGATAAGTATTGTCGTTTTGCTCTAAGAAAGTTCAATAGACTAACACTGTTTAATATCTATTTAATTTACCCTATCCGCTTAAATACGCCAAATAAACCAGTAACGGAATACTTTAATTCAATTTTGTGAGGCTATACTGATAATTTATGGGATGTCCGAGCCTTTGGTATAAACTATATGACCAAGCAGAGTTCTTGCGGTCCAATCTACTCTAATTTTATGGTAATTAGTGTCAATTCGCAGCACTTAGAACACTAAAGTAAATCTCGGTGGTCGTAAGCTAACCGTTTGCAGTGAGACAAGTCACAATAAATAAAATATAAGCTGCTTTCAAACAACATCCTGTCAACTCACTCTTGCATGATAATTGTTTTCCACAATTCCAGAAACACAAAAAATATACCACTGTTTTGACTGTCCCGTGTTCCTTTTCATCGCCTTTCATGTATCAAACATGTTAAATCATAGCGGTATATTATTGAATAGATACAATTCGGATATTTTACATCGTTATTGAAAAATAAGAACATGGCGTCTTTGGGGAAAGGTAACCTAAAACATAACACCACGCATTAAAAAATACCTAGCTACTTGAGATAGATAATTTAGGCTAACACTTTTTCTGTTATGTTTTAGGTTACTTTCCACCTGAAAACCAGACCGGATTTCATATCGCGAAGAGTTAACTTTTTCTTGTATATAAAAAACAATAGTACGTCCGTAATACCTTTCAAAACTCAAAAATAGAAACGTCAACAGAAACTTCAAAACAAAGAGTCTTCATTTACTGTCGCTTAAATTAATTCCCTAAAGTTTAATTAAATAATAACTAAGGTAAAAAAACAGTGGGTAGTTTAACTTTAAAGTAAACAGCAAACGTAAATCCATCGTAAATGTAAAGACGCATTAGCATACAAATCGCGTGGAAAGTGGCAAAGTTGCCTTAAAACACATTACCAAGGGATTGTGTCCCTCGCAACATGAATAGCTGTAATCTCACTTCTTTGAGTTAACTACTTCTGTGCTATAAAACCCTCAATCTAAAACCCGTTACGTATAATTTTAGTGTTCTTACGAAATATTTGAAACAAGCTACATTTTTATCAATAGGTGATAGCCAATAAGCCAATGAACCTACAATGTATGACTAGGATGTATTTAAAAAGAATGATCTACAGAGAGCTCGGAGATATGTAACAGCTTCAAACGAAAGGATGGTGGGTTCGGGCGTTACTTCTCAGTGATTGCAGCATTCAGCTCAAACAGGTGTAAGTTAACTATGCAAGACTGACTTAAATCTTTTCGCCTAAATTCTTCATTAAAATTCAAAACAAAAAGAAATTTGTTTAAGCCACTGTGAGACATGAAATATATGTATAAGATGGTCACTAAGCTTGCTTAGCACGGGCAATGGAAAGGTTCAGTGTTCAAAAGGCGTCGTTGTCAAAAAATAAAACAGTAAATTAAAATGTCTGTAAGTACCAGGTGTTTTCAAAAGTAGCAAACAGCTTTTGTTTAAAACTTACAGCGAAATTTTAATAAGTTCGAAAGAGAAAGATTATTTCTGGAGTAAGATACAACATTGGACAAATAAAAGTATGTTGGCCTTTAGGATATTCCTATATACTACAAGTGCTCAATATGTGAACTTAGCCTTGATTTGTAGACATACATTCTGAAAACATCGTCTACCTCCAGCCCTATTAGATCACTACAAAAGTCAAACCATTTTACTGTGTCCTCAATATTCAGACTTTGTAATGGTTGCAGTTTATAGGGACACATCTTCGGATTTTGCCTCATAATGGAAGATTATAACCGTTGAATGTGGCATTTGAATCTCAAACCCCTTTCCGCGTTGACATCGTGGGAGTGCTTACAACGGTTGCACGAACTAACTCAATCTGAGCATCCAGAGACGTCTCTGGTCTTCTGGACCCTTTTCCTTTCTTAAGCAACCCGTGGCACTGCACTTCCAATTCCAATCGTAAATTGATTTATTATTTGGAGAGATAATGAGTTCAAAAACAGCGTTGGGCAATTGTAGCAGATCGAGATATTTTAAACTCGAGCACAAATGAGACTGTTCTGTAAGATAATTGTCCATATTTAAGCTAATCACTAAACAATGACATTTGCCGGATTGTTGGCATCGTTGACAAAAGTCAGCTATGTAGAAAAACGTTTTTCCCAACCCACAGCGTTAATACTAACAGCTTTAATACTAACCGCAGCGATGTCGGACGCGTAGTTCTTGTTAAACGATGTTCAAAGTAGTTGACTTATTGACAAATTTTAAACGTGTCAAAAATTAATTTTTAAGAAAAGAAAGAAACAAAACATACAACAAAGAACAAATAAACAAAAAACAACCAAAAGTTCCCGGAAAACAACGCTATTCTTCACATATTTCTTCCATCAAATAGTCGTGTACGGAGAAAAGGCCTTCTTCAAGAGATACGTTTTAATTTTGATCCGGACAATGGACGACACTTCTTGCTTCAAGTTATCGGGAAGTTTATGATACAATTTATACGACGCATAAATTGTATTTTTAGTATAAAAATTGGAATTGTGGGTTGGCATTTTAATATTGTTTTTTTTTGTTCTTAATTTTTTGTTCTTAATATTGTTTATTGTTCTTGTATATTAAGTTTAAATATTATAATGTTACATTAATTTACTATGTTGGGCAACTATGCATATGGAAAGTGTAAATACACAGTACTTTTAGAGCATTACTAAAGCTATGTTTTCATTAGGACAAGTCCCCGGCTCATGGCGCGGGACAAATTTGTAGTAATGGAAATGGGGCTTCAAAAAACATAAATGACAAATAAACATCAGCTTTCAAGCAAAGTGATAGTAACAAAAATAACATTCGAAAAAAATTAAAAAGTGCTACCTTATAGCTACGCAGTTTGTATAACATCAAAGTCTTACAAAGGAATCTAAGAGGAATATCAAAGTCTTAATCTAAGAGCACACGCTACAAGGTGACGCGAAATTTCGTTTGTTTATAGCAGCTTTAAATCAAGTAAATTATTTACGTTAGTAAAACGCTCTTCCTCAAATCGCAGTTAGAGCACTTATACCAGTGGATATTGTATAACACATTCACTTGAAAATAATATGGCTGACAGAAAAGGACAATGCAGTATTTGTCATAGATAATGTACACACAAGACATTTGATACCAGATTTAAGTTGATATTAATGAGCAAACACAAGTTGTGTAACTGTGAGCTTTGCAATGATGTTTGTAGAGTTAATGTTTGGTCACTGCAAACCTCAGCAAACAAGAGAAAGCAAACCTAGTATTTCCTAGAGTTTGTGCTGACTTGTGGGGCAGCAATATAGCTTACGTTGCTGCAGAACAAACACAGTGTTGCTGGACAAGTGAAAAATACATTGTCTGGTGCTGAAATAGTTTAGTAACATTTTGTTCAATACAACTTACACGTTGCTGTATTTAAATCAACTACCGTGAGGCATATTTTATACATGTCATTTTAAATATAAATAATACTTTAATAAGAATAAATACTTGAGTCCTAAAAACTTTTTAGTTTTATTTAAAACAAAATGATGAGTTTATTTCCTGTTAACCGTGGTTTCCAAATTTATATTGTAGAACTAGTTAAACATTGGCAATTTGATTTGGTAGTTTAATGTGACTCGTTAACAACGTGTTTTACTTTGGAAAGTGCTAAGAAATACGATTCGTGTATTTAGACTAGTAAGATTAAGGGCCCACCTCAACTGCTCGACAACGTTTCATATCCAAGGGTTTACGGTGGTTCGTTGTTTGAAACAAATTCTACTAAATAAACATGGTACATGTTATATATATGTTATATGGAATTAATTATATTGCAAAAGAACTTAAATACGTGGCTAAGTTGATTAGTTGGAACCATTTAAAGATTTACAAATGCAGTTAATTTTCAAGATAAAAAATGTCTTTCATAATGTCTAATGTACACTAATAAAAGGAAATTTCAAAGTTTAATTTTGAGGCTATTAAACCGCTTTTGAGAAATTGGGCTCCATACACGTGACATAAACCCCCTCTAGTTACCAACTGTACCATGTTTAGTAATATACAGGGTGGCCCAAAAAAATTTACTTGTCCTTTCATGATAAAGGAAAACTTACCACTTTTGTAAGTTTTCAGCTGTACAAAACTTACTTTATCTAAAATCTAAAATATTGTCCTTTTTGAATTCAGTTTGACACATTCCATATGTCTTAGCAGCTTTGCAACCATTCCTGAACATTTTCTAGGAGTGCAATCCATTAGAACTGATGTTAGGTTTTAGTTCAGACTTTAAATACTTTGGGGTGAGGCCTGAAACTAGTGTCTCGTTCAACTGACTTCTCATACTCAACGAGAAGTCTTGATCTTTCACTTTGTAATGCTTTGTTGTGGGGATCACTAAGAAAAAGAGTTTTAGGCCACCACCTTAAAGTATTCAAAATCTGAAGCAAAACATAACATCAGTTGTGATGGATTGCACTTCTCGAGAAAGTTCAGGAAAGGTTGCAAACATGTTAAGACATAATGGATTATGATGATTATGTACGTATATACTGATTAGCTGAAAACAGATCAAGCATTTAGTTTTCAAGATAAAGCCAGTTTTGTATAGCTAGTAAAAGAAATACATTCAGCCTGTATCTGAGGTGACTACTGAGGCGGATCCTTAACAGTACATGTTGTAATTGAGATAGCTTAAAATGTGAGTTTTAAAAACAATCTGTACTGCCATTTCGAGTGTTTTTAGAACTCACCATATCTAGAATTTTCTGACACTTAAAGTCTTAAACCAATTTATGCCAACCACGTATCCCTCCTTTGTTGTAATATCAAAATATATAACATTCCAGATAATTTGATAAAGACTTTCAAAGTTAAGAGTATTTGCCTTGTTTACAGCCTCAAGCAACGTAACTCAGGAATCAGCTGATTGTAACAATACACAGAAGAAATCATCGCCTTTGTTTTCCTTCTAATGAACCGCCTCAGGCTGACCAAGTAATTCATCTTCGTTATGTTTACAGCATTATAGATTCTTTGAAAACGGCTCCCAAACAAATTATAGCTTAATAATTACATAACCAGTGTTTCATGTATCGTTGTTGTGTTTGGAACGTATTTCAATTTCTACTAACTTGTTGTTGAAAAAGGAAAATAGATACCCTGAGTGGTAAATTGATTCGTGTGATAACTTTAGTCATGAATTTAGTCTGGATAGATTTCATAAACGACTGAACCTCAAATAAATATATAGAACAAATTATTATGTTGACGAATTCAGTAGTTTCAAAACGTAGACATTTTATACACATCTTGATTATGCTAATCTTTTGTAAGTATAGTTGTGCGATGAAGATACCACTGGAGAGCGATATCTAATGGTGATAAATACGAACATGACAGAACAGTCCCTTACCTGCTTTATATCTTTAGATGGTGCAATTTAGAGACACTGATTTTGCTTCACTACCACTGATAGTTGTGAACTCCTTTTATAGGTAATTAGTGGCTTAAAGCTCTGAGGTACAGTTGGTGGGGATTCAGAAGTTAAATAAATAAAAATGTCTTTATTACAAGTGTTTCTCAATTTTCATTGCTTTACAGAACAACTATTAGTCACATTAAAATAATGTATAATTATGTTCTATTCACTTATACTATCTTTATCTATTTACCAATATTTACAAAGTGCTCTTTTAACTTAGATTTAAAATTAGCACATGACGTGGAGTTTTATATTTCTTCGAGGAGGTTATTGAACACGAAGGGACCGAAAAATCAAGAGTGACCCTGGGAAGGTAAAGCATTCTGTTTTCCCGGGTGTTGCGCATGATGACTTCATCCCGGAATCGAAGTCTCTCACTAAGATATTGGGCTTCCCAAGTATAAAGGACACTGTGAACTGTACAGGCACGTTATCATCCTACACACTGCATTTATAGGCAACATTCTGGAATTTTCTTGGAAAGAAGATACGTGTCATAGCCTAAGGGCATATACAAAGTGAATACAGGTATTCTACACCCTTTGAATTCTGACAGTGTAGTCTACCGAAATGTTGCCATAGACGGGATAGCAGTATTGAAAAATAGGAATGATTATTGCTTGTACTAGCTGCAGCTTAACAGTCTCCGGTAACATACCTCTAAACCTATACAGACCTCTAAGTCTACCCAAGGCCTTCTGGATGTTATGGGTGACGTGTTAATCTCTAACTTGCCATGAATACACGTCGTTGAAAGGACAATACAATGCCTAAACCCATGTATGTAACTAGTTAATGGTAGTTTAAAGTTTAAACCACTTTATACTTTAAAACGGCTGCTTAAGTAAATTCTTTACGCCCAGTTTGGGCCATTGTGTTTTACAAGCTAAGATATTTTTAAAGCTAAGATGATGTTAAGTTCCATCCAGGCTGTTCAGACCCCTTTGCAACGCAGAACTACGAAAATAAGTTGTTGGAATGGACTAGGTTCAGATTAACATCAATTTTAATTATTTGGTATTACCTATCTTTCTCCGTTAAAATATATAAACCCATATCTAGATATTTTCACTCTTTATATTGTCCATAGTGTGTGCTCCTCTTTAGCCTATCTACAAAATAGCCTTAAGTTTATTAAGTCCTAAACATCTTTAAACCCGTAGTCTTGCCGTAATATTCCTTATCAACTCAAATCTACGGTCAGGTCAAGGACGTTGTAGGGTAAATAAATATTCATTGTTTGCCCCTTGGATATCAATTTCAGTTAAATAGGTTTTAGTTACCTCCGTCAAAACCCATAAAAGGTATTTGTTGAGGGTTGTTACATCCCGGGACATTTCGATGTGAAACATCATCGTCAGAAGTGCAGTTTTGTTGAAAATCGTTGGCTTCGTTGTTAACTGTAAACCAAATACATTCAATTATATTTCATTTATAATTGAATGTATTTGGTTTACATTAAACTTGGTGTTAGACTATAAAGAAGTGCTTGAAGTTTAACGCGTACTTACCCGCACGCGGTGATACCCGGTATACACTAATATGTTTATTATGTGAAAGAAAAGTGGGGGTTCATTGGCACATATATTCTCATGTGTCTACATACTTCGGACGACAAGGTGCCATATGTATGAATTGTTCCCCACCATGTTATTAATGAGCTTGTACTTAGAGTTGGTGGGCAGCAAGTTTCGTTGCGATGCAAAGCTGTTTCAAACTTTGAGCTTGAATTATAGCTCCATGTAAGCTGACATTTAACAAACATGTTAACATCTGAACTTTATAGCTTCAATATGTTAGACAGCAAACTTCTTGTATAATCTGCAAAAATGTAGAAATAGATAAAAAGCCTGTAAAAATTACCCTAAAACTCAATATATTTATACTACGCTATATTTGCTGAAGGGTCTGAAGGTACAGAATGTCTTTGGAGTCAGTGATATTGGTAAATAAAACTGATACATTTAATAACAAGTGTTCTAAAAGTTCCAAGGTAAGAAGTTAGTATATAAGTATGTGCTGCACTCATGTTTTCCCTCGTATCTTTACATTATGAAGTTTTAAGTGCAAAAGCTGGCTCCCCATGATTGGTAATTTGTATCGTGATTATAATTTGATTGTTATTGCCATGCTTTGTCCTTTTGTTGGTTTGTAGCCAAAAGAATTGCTGAACCTTTGTTAAAATGTAAATTAATAGTAGCAACCGTCACGTTAACTCTGTCTGTTTGTAAGCTACGTTTTTGTCGTTCTAGAGCAATATGTTTTAACCTTTTGTTCTTGCCATTGTATTTATTTTTGCAATTTAATGAACATTGATGTGTAAAAATGATATGTTTAATATTTATTTTAAATCTACAGTGTTTTTTATTTCAGTTGAAAACACGTATTGTTCCGAATAGCGTATACAATTGTTGAGCTTGCTGAATGGGACAAAATGTGCGTTATAAATTGGACAAGAAAATGTATCCCTCCTTGAAATGCCTATCTCCTTTTTACTTCCAAAGTAATGAACGTATATTGTTACTAGTAATAAATATCTTATTTTTCTCTGTATCTCTATTTATTGTGACAAATCAAATATTGGGAGAGCAGCAATAATACTCAATGTTTAAACAGATTAATGCACCTATAGAGACTTACGTTACAATTTATTATAATGTATTTAGTAGAGCTGGAGAGTTACAATTTGTTGTACATTTAAAGATAAGGAGCATGCAGTACCGAGTGCACGTTTAATCAAAAGAAGAAAATGTTCAGTTTTAAATTAATTTAGGGCTCTTTTATATAGAACAAGCACACAAGTATTAAATAAAGACAAGTATGTTCTGAAATTTGAAAAATTATAGAAGCCCTCGGAACTAATCCTGCAACTTGTATTCACCGTATATACTCTTATTCTGTAACGTAAAGGCATTTTATACCAAGAGAATGAGCAGTAGTACTTGACCGAGGTTTTACTTCAAGAGGTCTCACAAGTAGACTTCACAATAGGCTTTTAAGTCAAAAGTGTTTGTGTGGGCCATGATGACTACTCTGACTACACTTCAACTGGTTATTTTTAAAAATGTCTTAGCAATATAATAGAAATAAGTATATGTTCTTAGTTTATACTTAATTTAATACCAAAAAATAGTTTCGTAATATTGCGCTTAAACCAAAACATTGATTCGTATAAACTGTACAGAAGTGAATACAACATTATTTTAGTCATTGAAACATAGAAATAGTGAGATGTTTACTGTAATAACATAACGTGAATGGATGTTTAAGTCGGTGTTGAAACACATAACAACTGACAGCCCTGTAGAAACCACATGCAAGGTACCGTGGCTCATGCCATGTCGTGTTTGGATCAAATAATAAAATTATTATAATACAACTACAGCCTAAATAATAAAGACTGAGACGCAAAAACAATTAATCGAACGCTCCATATATCACTATAACTCTAGAAGTACCTCATTTAACAATCAAAAATGATTTCAAAGAGTTTTTGTTGATCAAAATGGGCGCTCACATAGAATATCTGTCATGAAAGTTATCTCGAGTAGGATTTCTGCTAAGGCACCTTATGTACACATTTATCACGTAAAATCAACTTATTATCCTCACTTTCAATAAATTCTCAGATACAACCTCGTGAACTCAAGAAACATTCTTGTCTTGAAAAAACATGCAATCAAAGTTATATTTAATAGTCCATTATTAGAACACTGTAGGCTTTTGTTCAAAGATTCCAAAATTCAAACCGTAATAAATTTATATATTTATGACTTAGTTAAGTTTGTAATCGATTGTTTAGATAGTTGACAGCACAATGGAGATCAAAACAGATATAATACAAGAAGTAATAAATCACTAAAGACTGATCAAGTGTACTAGTAGCCACGTTGTCGTATCATTGAAAGTATTCATACGTGTAGCTGACTTATTTGATAATGACCATAATGTAGTTCTAAACGAATTTTATGAATGGTTGTTGACGCACCATGTTTACACGCCTAATGAGTTCCTTGAGTTAAAACCAGTAGTTTGTTCAGCCGTATAGTTTTATACTTAATTATCGTTTATCAGTGATCATGTTTATTTTGTTGTTTAATGTATATTTAGTAACTTGGCCTTGAGCTGCATTTTAACCTATGCCAATGTGTTGTCACTTCTTACAGCGATAAATATTCATTTATTCAAGCCATCAAGACACGTAAAATTGTAACACACCTCTGATTAGTATTCAAATATACTACTACTACACTGTACTATCAATGGTAGCTTGTGGGCTCGAGAAAGTGTATTTATTCAATGTGAACGTCAGGGGTGAGTTCGAAGTTAGGTGCTCAAACCAAAATAAATTGTATTTTACTTATAAACGAAAAAGTTGTGTTCAAGAACTCGTTCTACTTGCAGTTTGGTCAAATAAATCTGTATGCAAACAGATCATCTATTTAGTTGCAAATTGTACTGGTAAAGTACGCACCAACAAACGTATAGGGTGTCCAGTACTACATGGATCAAACTTCACCACCTGATTTATTAGCTCATAATAAACCAAACATTTCCTATAACCCATAGGCCTATTTTCCGTCCGTCTTTCTGGCTGTGTTTTTAAATAAGTTTTATCATCGATGTCAATTAAGTTACAAACTTCAAAATCTGCACATTAGTTAGTATTAGTAATACCAATATTTAAAACAATTTTACTAATTTTCCTCTGTTTTAAAATGGTGGCCTTGTTTTTTAATAACTCAAAACCTTTAATTGTTATAGTAAATTAAGACTGACAATATGTGGAAAATGTATTTACAAACATTTACAAGTTTGTTGTTCTGTGATAAATTATAACGGAGAGATTTTCCTGAGCGCACTCCTTTCTTTACATTTAAGAAACGTATGTAAATACAAGAGTGCGCTCAGGAAAACTTTAATTTCTCCGTTAATAATTGTCAAAACAACAAACTTGGTCTTGAATTGTTTAGAAAAACGTTTGCCACGTATTGTTGGTTTCGTGTATTACCATAAAGTGTAAGGGTGTTGAGTTGTTAAGCTTAGAAAATGTAATATGGCCAACATTTTTAAACCGGAAGTGAAAATTAGTCCAATTTATTTTTTAAATATGGGTATTAATTACATTAACAAATGTGCAAGGTTTGAAAATTGTAAATTAATTGACCATGAAGATAAAAATCATTTAGTGAAAAACACAGACAGACAGACAGGCGAAAAATAAGCGAGATAGGCCTATGTGTTACAGGACATTTTTTGTTTATCGTGACCTGACAAACCACCTGGTGAAGTTTGATCCCGTAACTACTGGACAGCCTGTACATCCATTGAGCCTAATAAAAACGACAACTATTCATCCTGCAAACACGAACTAAAACATATTTTATTAGTATAACAAGTTTATGAGGGTACATTTCATAATGGGTAGGTATATCAAACAGTATGACAACTTTGCTTAAGTAAAGGAGTGTGTGGAAGCTGTACTTAACTTTTACGATTTGGACGGTAAGTATTTAACCCAACAAAAACAATGTACATAAAACTTTTCAGATATTGTTGTTATGCCATTATTATCATCTGAAGGTTTTGATATGAAGTTTTTATCGATCGTGGGGGGCGTGAACGTCAGTATTGCATTCACGTATGGCCGTATCATGTGTGAGCCATGTAGGCAAAGTAATATTTGACTCTCTATGCATGAAGCGCGCCCTTAGTGATGATGTCAAACGTGACAGAAATTCAAACTCGCCTTCGTGTCACGCGTTCAGATGACGCAGTCTAAAATTTACTGTTTATAGTGTTATAATGTGATTATGAACGTAACTATTCTTGTAATGTGCTTTAAGGTTAAGGTTAAAGTGGACAGGGCTCAATGGTACGTCAGATTTTACTTCCGGTACAAAGCAAGCCACATCTGTCTGCGTCGCTACGCAACAAGGCGTCTGACTTTGTTTTCCGCTAATAGATTACGTGACGTGTCATCATTCCCAACTTTTCTTGTCTCGGTTGATAAATATAACGTTACTTAAACAAGTTAAAATATCATGGAAAACTTCTTGTTGATAAAAGATAAATGAGTTCAATTAGGTTTTAAATAATGCGTGTTTCAAGTATCCATAAATAACTTAATCACAGACATCAATAGGTTTGCTATTATTTTAAATGCTAGTTTAATCTAAAAAATTACCCTAGTTAAGGTTGTAAAACAATTTACAAAATAGTATATTTCAATTCAAAACTTAGAGCTATTTACAAGTAAGTTGTCCAGTTAGTTAAACGCATTGATTATAACGTCTTCATTTTCTAATTAAAATTCTTTAAACCTTTAGAAATAGCAAACAACAACTAATAGGTAATAAAGTATACGCTATAGTTATGTGTTAAAGTGTTTTGTTGCTTGATGATGTATCAATTATAAGCCATATATTATCCAGGAAATAAGTTATGATAGTTAAAGTTAATCCTTAATCCTTACATGAGTAAGCTTTAAATTAAACCATTAATGATGGTTTTACCTTACGCCTTATAAATAAGCTATTATAGTCGAGTGATGCTTTTATATAACTAGTCTTAATATTAAGCCAGTGTACTGTTAGCAGTCAACAATATAATATTGCAGGCGAATATTATATCTTTATTTAATCGAAAAGCTTGTGATTATTCAATGTAGATGCTTGTCGGGTTTAATATTGTTTAAAACCTACAACTGGCATTGCATGCATGCAAATCTTAGCTTTATTAAACTCACTAGGGAATGATAAGCGAGCTTGAGCTTTATGATATGTTCATAAAATCACATTTATAAAACCCAATAACAAAATATTTGAATGCAATTTTTAAAATACCGTTTAGTACTAAAAAACATTCTTATAGAATTAGAACCAAAGTGAAAACAATCTGTCTTTTCATGTCAAAGTTCAAATCTCTAACAGTATCGTAATTTTTTTATATTTTAAGTAATTCCATTTCAGGAAGAAAACGACTCCCTACTTTTTGGGCAGTTGGGACTCCACCCGTACTCAAGGGCCTAACCTAAACTTCTACCTAACTCAAGGGCCTAAACGTTTCTCTAAATTGATCTCCGCCACTGTTGAATTTTAGATCGAGTAATTATTATTTAAAATAAAGTTTAACGGATCGGCCTCGACAACCATGTTTGCAGAGTATAGAGACCTTTCGTTTAATATTTTTCAAACTTAAAATCAAAAGTTTGACTACGACGCCACTTCTAAAATTATATACAACGTTACTTGTTTCCGCCAGTACTGTGTACAATGTAGCCTTGAAATGTTTAAGTAGTTTTATTTTCTTTCAGCACATTTTCCAGGACCTTTTAACGCCCAAACATACTTTTCGACGTACACATCTCTTTATAATTTCAACGGCTCCCTCTTATTATGTACTTACTTATTTGCTTTTGTTCCTAATAATTGAGAAGTCAAGCTATGATTTCTGGTAATAGTAAATACATATCAGATCAGGATTTTGTGAAAGAACCTACCTGTAAAGAAACCAAGAGAGCATTCGATTTCCTGTAATGGCGTCTTTTGTTGAACATGACTAGAATTGATAATGTGGAATCTTCTTCACCAATACTATTATTTATTTGATATATTTTCCAGAGACACGCCAAAACTACGTAAATAATAAACGTAAATAAATAAAAAAAAACGTATTTGATAATTAACGATAAAATTTCAGAAAACCATTTTAGTTTCTGCAAGTGTACAAATTAATCAAGATTGTTTCTATCAGGCAATCAGGACATAAATATTTTATGGTCAAACGTTGCATGAACGCTAGTTTGTTGATAAGATAGTAAAATGACAAGAATACTCCTTTTAAGTTTAGCTAGTCCTTTTTCATTGAGTCAAGATAAGGTATTGTATAGTTTTCCGGGACTCAGCACCTTGTACTGAGATCATTCGCACGATTATTTCACCCGAAAAAGAAAAACACGAATAATAAAAGGGTACATAGTGTCGACTTACTTTTAATAATTATTAACTTTTACGATTTCTTTTTTAAATTTCTAGTTTTACTAAAATAAAAACAACTTAGAACAACCCGAAACTAATCTTATGTCAGTAAATGTATCATTTCGATCAATTTCGACTCGAACGTCTTCTTTATATGAACATAAAGTTTTTTAACAGAAAATTGAATAAGGCTGACGTATTACGCAAGTAATAT
This sequence comes from Matsumurasca onukii, assembly GCA_018831715.1. Taxonomy (NCBI): domain Eukaryota; kingdom Metazoa; phylum Arthropoda; class Insecta; order Hemiptera; family Cicadellidae; genus Matsumurasca; species Matsumurasca onukii. Next base: position 41,117,017 of record CM032061.1, on the reverse strand, counting down.
ACACACTCACAAGAGTGATGCTGCATAAATATGGAATGAATGATTCAAAACAGCTACCAACAAGTCTTGCTTTAATAATAATTAAGCTCAAGTTTATGGTTGTCACTTTATTTTCCTTCAATAACATCATCCTTTTTACATGGAAGGCCAATAGCTTGTAGGTTTGGAGTAGGATTGCGTGGTTAGGATATTAGTTTTTAATTACGAGGAGATTATTCCAAATCGCACTATATTAGTATCACAATTTTGTAGCATTATGTAGGATAAGAACTTCATCTGATCTTATGTTACTTACTACTGTATTTAAACTGTTGTCGTTTCAAAATACTCGTATCTACTGACGAAGGTGTCATATTAAAAGCGGGGGGTTGTTTTTGAGTATAAAATATTCTTAAGGTTTCACACTAGTTAAAGACTCTGTTATCTAATTGTCAACGGATCTGAAACAGCCATGAAATTAATTTATAAATACTGTACACTCCATTACCGCAGTACTTGTTATGTACAAAACTGGCAGAGGTGGTGAGCTGGTGATAAACTACAGCGATGTTGTGATTCATCCTCTGATCCCTCTGCTTCACTGCCTTTACTCAGTTCATGTTGCATTTTGTCACTCTAAGTGAGGTCATTTGTTACACGGTCATTGTGTACACTCTCAGTGTATCGATCTGTTCTATATCCTGAATCAGTAGATGCTACAAACCATGTATACGTTAACAGGGGTGGCTCTCACAACAACTCATATTAGAAGATGTTTACAGTTTAAGTAAACTCAGCATACACGACGCAGGTGATGAAATCTGCCTACAGACTAGATATCCAAGGTAACGGATTATGCAAATCTAAGGCTATGGGAGTAGCAAACACCCTAGTAATGTCCCCAAGGTGTAAGTGGGTAAATGTGAGGCTGATGGCTAAAACACAATACATGTTACGAGTTTTATTAAGAGTAATAAACTGCAAAGGATATTTATTTTATTTCATAAGCGAATTTGTTTCACTTTTACATACATATTTGAGTGTTGAGCTGTGTTTCAGTCATTAACACGTAATCATTTTTCTTCTAGCCACGATTTGTATTTAAAAGCTGGTTAATTAGCCCTAATAAATTGTTAAAATTTGGTTAGTTGACCACAAAAAGTGTAGACTTTAAAGTAAGAAGCAACGCAACGCGGATTAGTTCCACAATACAAGTTCTGGAAGTTCAGACTGGTGACGTCACCAAGTGGCGCTCGGGTCTCCTTGGAGATTGCACCAAGGAGATATATTTGCAGATACGAGTAACATGGTGCTTTGGTAATGCTACACTTCCCAAGCCCCTTAGCTCATCGTAATAAGTAATATGTAACTAAATTGTTCCTGCAAGCTTAAGCATATACTCGTTCAAAATATATTCTTTTACTTTTTAGAATCAACGGTTCAAAATGTACTATGTAGTCTGAACGGTCACTGTAGTCTACAGGTCTAAAACAACGATATATTGCCGAGTTGATCAAATCTTTGTGCATCCCATCAACTTTGAACTTTGTAGCTTTCCAAAGGTTATCCATCAAAATTTCTTTGTATTATGCGTTAACTTTATGTACGAGTATCAGAATGTTTACATGATTCTTGGGGCAAATTAGACACACATTGTAAAATGTCATGTTTAATGTGAGATTTTGAGGCGTTCAAAATTCTTACGTGCATAAGAATTAGTACGCTTTTAAATTAGTACGTTTTTCAAAACTGTTCTACCCAAAGTAAAATAACGAAATAAAAAATTGGCTACAACCCACCGTAGAAATGTTGACCTCTTATTTAAAATTTTGATTTAAACTTGTACTAATACAATTTACGTCAGTGATTTTTATACTGCAAACCTCAACATCATAACGTTTTTCTCTCGTACCACGCAGCTTACAACCGCCCTTACAGCGAGTTTGTAGTTAGTGCAAAGTCAACACAACACGAACAGTAAGCTACACGTCCCCGTCTCGTTGAGAGGACTTAATAGAGAATGCAAGTCTGCAAGTGATAACGGTATAACAGTACAATACGGTGATGTCATACCTTGCAAGCTACGTCCATGTCCTCACTTACTGACTAAGTTAATTTAAAACAATCGGTATGATAAAAAAACCTACACGAATCTTTGAATAATGCAATAGTTGTCCAATTGCACAAATGAATGTATATCAAATATCAAACTATGTATATATTAGCATGTATTATGGTTTGAAGTACTACAAATGTGTTAAGTAACATGACAGCTGATTCACTTGTTTTTTCTTGAAGCGAAATCTTGGGGTTTTGAACAATAACTTTGTAACTAACCTTTGGCTGTCACTAAAAGATATTGTATACGCAATTGTTACCACCACAGACAATCAAGTCCACACCGCTCGAGTATCAAAGGTGCAAAACAAATTTAAATACTAATTATTCTTCTTGAATGTGATTTCTTCGTGTGCTTGTTTCCATATAAAATTTGAGTACTGAAATGTTGATACAAAGTCATGGTAAGATTAGCTAGGTCGAAACTCTTCAAATCCTTTAAGTTACCAGAGAACTTATATTCATATCAGCAATAACATCCTTTGACACTTTAACGATAACAATTATGTTATAAACTCGTTATAAATTCTTGCATAAGGCTTATTTTCATAATGTTTGCTTGGTTAAATAACAAAGCTTTTAGTTAGAAAATTAAAATAATGTAAGTTAACCAATATTTAGAGTTTTTCGTCACGTTAAACAGAACTTGTTCAGAGGTAACGTTTTGGAACAGTTGCTATAATGACGTCATCAGTCCTGGATAAAGACACTGGAGAGACTGTGAGATAAGATAGTCTTACAATGTCGACGTTACAGAAACCCATTCTGAATATGTGCCAACACTGCTGGGAATTTACTGATTTAAAACTTTAAATTGCATAAAAAGTAAATTTACTTTATTTTGTATTTTTAGTTTTAAAGACAAATATATTATCACAAATTAAAGACACATGCACAAGAAGATAGCTAAAAATTAAAATGTATGTACCGTAAGGCTTTATTAAGAGAACCTTTGTACATACATTTATGCAAAAACGTTCATAAAACTGGTATACGTAAGCCAAAGGTAACTACGGTTAACAGATATAGATTATAACTAGAGCTCACATTTCCCCTCTAGAGATGAAAACTAAAGATTATCGAGCTATTGTTAGTTGGATAAAGCTTTGTAGAATATATACCTCAAAACCTTAACATTTTTATCCATACAATGCCGAGTGAATTTTGTTTCATTAATATTTTATTAATCTCAGCTTGTTAACCCTTTATTCAGGATGTTCAAATGTATTCTTGAATATTTAAACTAAGTCAGAAAAAAGTGTTTATAATTACTTCAAACATCTTTAAATTATAAACACTTTAAAACTAATTGAACATTAAATACTATCAATTATATTTGGATAGATTGTGCAAGGCCAATTATTCGTGAGGGCTATTAAAGTAAAAATCACTAAGTACGATTTTGGATTCATGAGTGAGGCAGATGTTTACATGCAAAGCTGTGTCACTCACAGATATTGCCAACTGTGAGTACATCTTGGTACTCTCGTATATCAAAATATGATTTACATGACAGGGGTAAATTTTGTCTGAACCTACCTTGCGATGTTTCCTTTATGCGTAAATAAGAAATGTGCTTGTAAAAAGGTGCCTTGTTACTTTGCCCCCGTAAAAATAAAAGTAAACCAGTTTTCTTACACCAACTGTAAAATAGCGCTTAAAGATAAGTTCTTTCAGAGGATTAGGACAATTGTATTAATCCAGAACGACACCGCTAGCCCATTCACTTAAAATATTATTTTCATTTAACAGGTTAAGTTTAGTAAGTCTTTTTAAGACGTATTTTTACTTGATTAATAAATAATAAAAATTGTAAAACTTATAATATCAAGCCTGTCTAAAGCAAGTATGCACCAGTTATAACCCTAATGTGCCCGCCGAGACCACCCGTCAACAAAAAGATAAATGAGCTTAAAGAACTCTTAACGTTACATCAAACACTAGTTTGTGATTTGGTTATCTTTGAATTCAACAAGTACTTACTTTACTTTGCTTTATAAAGCGTAACTTTGAGAAGTGTTTCGCTCAAAGTTTCGATATATCTAATAGTTTGCCTTTTGAATGTGTGGTAGTCCGTAATATTGAATATCACTCTTATGTTTAATTTTACCATTAAATGTCGCAAATCTTTTATAACATGTAATTTTATTAACATTTTTAAAACTAGCGATAGCTTGGCTTTAATATATCAAGTGTATGCAATACTATTTAAAAAAGTAAACACTCTTATTAAAAAGTACTTAAAATAAGTCAGCATTAAAATCATACTTTATATATATATGATATACTCGTACAACAAAGTTAGTATTGGATCGAGTGCCAAAAGTTGAAAGTAAACCTTAAATGCAGACGTTTTACCGTTGGCATCTGACATATAAAGTACTTGTTGATGTAAGAAGTCCACCTAAAACTAAATTATGTGTTGAATACAAATCGGTCAGTAATTTCTTTAAACACTCAAAATTCACAGACATGTTTTCCTTTAAAGTTGCGCAGTAGGGGCATGAAAATGACGATGTAATCTGACTGGTAAATGTAGTCTTATGTTTTCGAGTGGTTAAATACCCCGTCAACTTTGGACCGGCCCCGTTTAGTGGTTTATTAAATGGTTGCGATAAAAACATGCTTCTCAGTAATGACTTAACGAAACGTATCTTTTATAAGAAACGTTTACTTGATTGGTGAATTAATCCAAAAACGAATTGACTATCTGGGGTAGTCACAATTATTTTACAAAATAAATAGAGCTGTAGGACTCTAGACTATATTATTGTTATTTGTTTAAAAGTATATTTTCTCTTAATACTTGTGAAGTAAAATACGAAAATTGCTTTAAATGAACTCTTAGGGATAGGCCTATATTCACCTTATTTCAAACTTTCGACGCCATCAGTAGCGCTATTAATAAAGATGCCTTTTAACAGCTGAAACTCGAAAGTATACAAAAGACAGTTTAAATCACTTTGCTGTACAGTTTGATACCCTTGGTGATACTTTCTTATATTGGCTTTGTTAGTTACAACATATGAGACGTAGAAAGCCTTGCTAAGCCTCGCAAAAGTAAAGAACGTACTGTTGCGGTTATGCCGTGAGTTATACAGGCAGCCTCTGAGCTAAGCCGTAGCGACAAGACCTCTCTTTTGCGTCATTTTATGGTATTGCGTTTTAAATTTTTATCGGATTCGCAATTTTTAAAGAGTAGATCTATGGTTAGGCCGCTTTCTTTGAAAAGCAAACCACCTTTTGAGTTTGAGTGTTTTAATGTATGCGTGTGTTAAACTACAAAATGTAAGAGGTATATTTTAATTACTTAGGTTAGTTTAGTTACTTAGGTAGTTAGTTTGACTAGTTTGTAAAAATTACAATAAAGATATTACGTTAGTTATGATTCATAACATGCCTAGTAGCAATTACGGGAACGGATTGACTGAGTCCTAAATTCAGTTGATTGTCCACTAAACGTAGAACTTTCCTATTTCTGAGTGAAAACATAAGTTCTCATTGTACTTTTGTAAGTTATTGATGGCTAAGTAGAGGTTTGACGTATATCCGACCCCACCCAGGTGATGTATCACAACCTGGCACAGATCTATAAAATATGTAACCATCTTCTTGAGTAGCTTGGGAATAGCTTCTGTATGAATACAACTCGCTTTACAAAAAACAGGAAGTTCAAATCAAAAGAAAAAGGTTGAAAAATATATTTATGTAAAATACATGTTTACTAACTTAGCTTTACACTTGTAACAGTATTATTGTTTTCAATTTCCAATTTGTTTGTGTAGTTCAGAATTTTTATTAAATCAAAAGTGTTTTCTACTCGCTGTTGTAAAGTAGAAATTCAAAATGACCAACTCAACTCTAAATCTACGTTTAAAACTGTTCGTACCCTGTTCCTACATCAGTAATGTAGACGTTGTCAATTACTTAAGGCCTATGTAATTTAAAAGAGATATTGTGTCATGTATTCGTAGTTTTCTCTAGGTTTTGACTTGGATTTTAGTCGTTTTCTTTTACTAATTCACCCAAATACACAACGTGTTAATAGAAACTGTGTTTAACTTACCACTGTTCATATAAGACAAATAAGAAGGCTTTGAAAAACTACTAACATTTTATGGAGAGGATAATCTTAACTAAAAAAACATTATTTTAGAGTTATTTTTAGCTAAAAAAAACTCGGCGAACAAGATTTTAAATATAGGTTGACCTTCTATCACATGTAGTATATTCAATGTCATTCTATTCGTAGTGTTCAGACAATATGTAGTTGTTTGGTATTATACATTCAAATGCTTAGTATCTCAATGTAAAAGTTCGGTTAAGAACTTAGTTATAGATGCAAAGTACGGCATTACAGGTAACAACGTAAAAGTCAACACACAGAGTAAGCAGCTTTTTATCATCCTGTCAACGCGCTCTGGCGTGATAATTGTTTACCCTCACCGCCGGAAACACGCGTCAACATTCAGCATTCGTCAACTTAACGCCATGAAACCAAAGCTCGAGTCGGGCTATCTATTGAAGTAGTTTCCTTGATTGCTACTAGAGCGCAAGCTTGTTTAGTTTACTGAGACTACGAGGTCTACTAGGTGTGAGACTGCCCGTGTGGTCTAAAGCGTCAGCCGACGAGCTGGCAGTTAAGGTCACTCGGTTGTCACAGGTTCGAATCCTGCAGTTGAAGCGATCCATATTAAGCTTACTTATGTGTGGTTTAGTGATGGGGAGGACCCACCTTAAATAAACGGTGACCGGCACGGGTGGAAGTTGACGGCGTAAGGTAGTGTAATGTAAAATTAACAAAAAAGACGGAAACTGTAGTTTAAAAATGATTGGGCCCGGCTGCAAAGTGTTAACTATGTATCTTAATGAACCGTTGTAAGAGTTATCTAGTCAGTGTTTGCTGACGAATGAAGGCGTGGATGGATGGTCATAGTGAACCTCAGAATAAAGTAACAACCAAAGTAACAACCAAAACGTTAAGAATTGAACAGCGTAGTCAAGATTGAAACACAAATACTACATGTGAAGAACGCGGTGAACCGAAAATCTCTAAACGTGTATTAAAACCCATTTCTCCACTTAAAATTCGTTAAATTGGCTTAATATCCACCAAACTGCATACAGTTTGTGCACAAGTCCTGGCCAAATATGACATAGATGTATGAAAGTAATAGCCTTGAATTTGTCTTTAATTGATTATAAAATTATAATCTAATTGGATTGTAATAATTACCCTAGGCTATCTACTGTGTGCCTATATGCCTGTATGTATGCCTATATGCTTGTATGTATGCCTATATGCCTGTATGTATGCATATGCCTGTATGTATGCATATATGCCTGTATGTAGTTGTAGCCCTATATGTGACGGTTACGATATACGGCTCTGTATTTTATGTAAAAGAGATTTGATTGTTAACTATCACAGTTACATTTTTAAAAACACGCTTCCCTGTTCAACTGCAGACACATCATTTATCGAGTAAAGTCTAAATAAAAAAACACTAAAGTGAATGTGAAATATATATTGAGATCCCCAAATACGAGTACATTGTTTTATGTAGCAAACAGTTAAAAAGAACTTTAGCGACTGGGCAAGGAAGACATTGGAGGATTAAGTTAATTTATACCATTTTTGCAGCAGGTTTTCAAAATTATATTTTACTTTGATGTAAACTGCGTGGTTCTTTTGTTATTGACCATTTAGAACCATTAAATAAAGGCTACATTAATCAGAAGTAGTATTAAGTGCAAGATACTTGATTGTTTTTGATTATGCATTGCAATTGACGTCTTTACTAACATTAAAAACTCCAGTTGTTTATCTTATAACAGATACTTAGTGTTAGGATTGTAACATAAATGGGTAAAATATTCATTTGACCAAAATAAAAATAGTCCACAATTATTGGATTTTCTACGTAGCATCGCTTGAAAAAGCTGGAAAGTTAATGGCAAACGTAAATCCATCGTTGAATGTAAAGAAGCATTAGCATACAAATCGCGTAAAAAGTGGCAAAGTTGCCTTAAAACACATTACCAAAGGATTGTCTCTCGCAACATGAATAGCTGTAATCTCACTTCTTTGAGCTAACTACAAGTATGCTTAGTCCTTCCATGTAAAAACTAAAGTGTCTGCTGTACAAGTATCAAACATTGACGGTGAATTCTGATTGATATATGTAGTCTACAAACGTAAATAAATCAAGCAAGTACATTTAGGAGTGCTTGGAAACTACAAAACCACGCGTCACCTTTGAACAAGCTCCTTTCAGTGGCTGTACAATTCAATCAACACAGTTTTCTTACACCTTTCTACATGTATCATATCGTTAACATCATGACAAACAAGATGTTAGGATATTGTTTTGTAGTTTAATTTTTAAGTTGTCTACTCAGAGGTATAAAAGTACTTAAACGTTCACGTACTTAAAAGTGAGTTAAATTAGACTAAAATCGTCTTCAAATATAGCATTAGCCTAAAAAATATATTGACCTTTCGTTCTAAACTTTAGAACTCACAGTTTATAAAGGTGGATTTTGTTAAACATATCTTCTGCATATTCACTGTTCCTGCCTGTACTGCGCAGCCTTAATCTCAAACCCGTAACTTTCCTTAGCTTTCCTATCAAAGTAGTTTGACAATTTCATTTTAAAATCCTGGTACGCATATTTTAATTATTCAACTTTGCGTGGTTAGAACAAATTAGAAAACAAATAACTAATTTTAGTTACGTTTATTTGAGTAGATCAAGGTTGTGTAGAAAAAGAATAGAAGCTCTTTCGGTTTTGGCTGTCTAGATATGAGATTTAAAGTGGACGTAAAGTAACACAATTTACTACTGTATATCTGTACATGTTGAGCAAGTTATTTTCAAACTTTGACCAAAGTACAAATACGACAGTAATAGGTTAAATGTATTTAATTGTTATAACAGAGTTGCATAGATTTTATTTAAATATTAGAATAACTATTGTTAAAATAAGTTTATAGTTATACAGAGAATCTTTAACACCCTGATTATTTCAGTTGACTATAACTTGGTAAATGAGCAAACACAAGTAGTGTAACTGTAAGGTTGGCAATGTTGTTTGTAGAGGTAGTGTTTGACCATTGCAAACCTGGGTTTCATGGAGTTTGTGCTGACTTCTGGGTTTGCAATAGAGTGTGGCGCAAAGAAGGTAATTAGAATAGCTCGTTACTGGCAAAAAGCATATAAGTAACTGATATACAAATAGTTAGTCTATCCAAATAGTAACAGTACTTTGATTTTATTCCCTATGTACAAGGATATTTAAAGTCCTATATTCATGAGTGCCCACTTATGAACAGCTGGTATAAATCAACATTTCTTGATGAACAATGTCGAAGTAGAGAGTATTTGATTTGTTTACATCCTCAAGCAACGTAACTCAGGAATCAGCTGATTTTATCGACACACAGAAGAAATCATCGCCTGTGTTTCTCTCTAATGAACCGCCTCAGGCTGACCAAGTAATTTATCTTCATCAAGTTCACAACTTTATCAAGTCTTTCCGAATAGCTTTTAGATAAATAAGGCAGGCTACAGCCTTGTGGGAACTAAAGGAAGAGTTGTTTAAATGTTTATCTTTACTATTGTCCCTTATAAAAGTAGCTAAGCTGGCTTGAGGTTGCGGGTTCAACTCCCGCTCTAGACTTTTAGACTTTGCAGTTGAATGAGTAAACCCTCATCATTCCACTCAGCATATTAGCTCATTCTGGTAACGGACCCTGAAACTAAAATTATGTCGGGTTCCTAGCAAATTACCCCTCGTCCCGTTTAAAACACTGTCCATTTGCGTGGTCTTACCGGGTAACCACGGATTACAATAATTATTAGTATTTAGTGTATTACTTCCGGTATTCCTCTTTTGCTGGTAAAACGAACTTAACTGAGTTACAAAAGGACAATTTACACAATTTCACGAATAACATGAAAATTGAGAAAATGTGACCTGCAGAGGGTGCAAACACGTATAAATATGTATTTCCAGTTTTGAACAAATCTGGGAAACGTGGTGTTTGGTCATGGCTGGTGCGTATTTCATCGTTACAAAAATTATTTAATAATTATAAAAACTACTATTATAAAATGTCTACTATTTATAAATATTCAGGTAGATTTAATTTTTAGGGAATACAATAGTCAACATACTTATAATTGCACAAATTTAATTTAATTTTTGTATTAATTTATTTAACTTTAACGAATTTTAAAGACGTATATCTCCAGAAATAATAAACTGTTCTAAACTAGTAAAACTCACCGAGTATAACTAAATCCTTATGCGTAAACCAATAGTTACGTGTATGAATTGTGCCCCACCATGTTATTAATGAGTTGGTGGGCAGCAAGTTCCGTTGCGATGCAAAGCTGTTTCAAACTTTGAGCTTGAATTATAGCTCCATGTAAGCTGACATTCAACAAACATGTTAACATCTGAACTTTATAGCTCCACTTTATACAGCGGGAAATATGTTTAAACTTAAATAGTAGTAAACTAGAAGCTTCAACATAACTGTTCTTTTTTCCAGAAGTGGTATGTAGGCTACACCGTTTAGAATAAAATGTATTGTGTGTTTTATGCTATGTTTTTAGTGTTATGCTTTTTAATATGTGTTGTTTGCTCTTAAACTATCAACCTTGGTACCAAAAAATGTATATTTTATTCAAGAGACTATTTGTAAATCCCTAAATCTACGTATAAGTTGTAATCCCTAGCTATCAAATATCGTTATTGAGTAAGCTAAGCGAGTTGTGTGGTAAGCTCACTCATTTATCATCCCCAAGTACTTTTAGTTCAAACTACGCGATTTGAAGAGTGGAGAAGATAGTCCTTTGACGAATTACACGACAATTTCAACAACACTATTCGTTGCGATGTGCACACATGATTGATACCTTGATATTTTAATAAGGTTTTTTTTATTGAAATATTTCTTTAAAATATCTTTAACACAAAAATCAGGTTAGGTTAGGTTATACATATATAGAACTATATCCGTCTATTTTGCCACAAATGAAGTCCTAAAGGGTTATTACAGCGTTTAATAAAACAATGTGTACTGTCTATGTTCGATCTCATTTTTGTAAACTTATAAAATGTAAACTTGAATAATTGGTATCTTATAAAATTTAGGTTTTTATAGCAGGTTTTAAATGTGTGTAAATGAATGATGTTAGGAGTAGTAATGTTAGGTGCTGTTGTGTAGTAATGTTTTAAAATACAGACATAGCTATTTATTTTGTGATACAACTAAAATAACACAAACTGAGGTAACAGCTGTAAAAGGTTTGAGAAAACACCATATTATGAGTGAACTCACGTTAGGAATCCATTCACCCGAATTAAGTAATACCAGAGCTTGCCATCATAGTTTGTGTTGTTGGCTTTTAGCCTGTACAATTGAACCAGCTTTGTCAAAAATGTAAATAAATATAGTACCAGCACATTCATTCTAACTAAAAGTACTTTTATTGTGCTTTTTTATCACCAAAACAAACCTTTTTTTGGAAAGCCTTATTTAATGATAAAAGTTACGTTGTGTAGTATTTATCTTCAAGCTTTGTTTGTAACGTGTACTTAAAACTTGCAATATCATGTAACACAGATGAATATACCGACACTGACTAATCTTCATTTTGACATAAAGAATCAGATTTAGATGCAATATTTAGGGTTAAACTTGTTCTCTAGTAGGCTACTATCCTAAATAAAATTTTAAGTAAGATTTTGTGATTTTTACCTATTCTATCAACTTTTTCAACTGAAGGCCGAGGTTTCTTGGAACTCGCATTTATGAATAAGGCTTCTAGACTATCTTGAATATCCGCACCATTACCCTTCCATGTCATCAACCTGGCTCATATATGGGATCAGAACATGTCACTATCTTTATGCTGTGCACGTCCACCAAATAACAGCTCCGTATTACAGCGGCTCTTTGAAAATCTGGCTAGCCTAGATTGGTATTTTATATCATTTACGCCAGTTTTGTGGTTGTTTGGTCGTTGTAATGTCATGTTATCGTTAAAAGCTATTGATTGAGTTTTATCGTCAATTTGCATCATTTGGTTGTTTTTTAACTTAAGATGGGCTTGTATACTGTATCTTGTGCATCCACGAACATTTCTGCTATCTATGCTATCTAATTGTTATGTTTTTAAATGCTCTGTTTTAATTGGGCACGCCTGTTATGAAGCATTATAATAAAAAAATAAAAAAAGAGTACGAAAACGTAAGAGTAATTACAATTACCTTAGATCTGAAAATTAAAGTGTGTTATAGTTTGAGACATAAAAAATGTAAAATGTTAGTATTTCGAATTTGTTCAATGCGCTAATGTGTTTATTTTATCAGATGAGAACATTTGGAAAATATAATGATCATTTGAAAAAGGAGTGTATGCTTTTGGGGTTTATTCTCAAAAAGAACTTACAAGAAATAAAACATTTACTTCAATTATGAATTGTACGTGTAAGTGTAAACTGGACAAATTGCAACCTCGACATTGGTTTTAAATGCCAAACCTTTGTCAATACAATGAGTGCTCGTCCGGGCGTCAATACTTGATTGAGAAATTTTATCAAAATCCAAATCAAACTAAATACTTTGGATCAGTGGTTGGTCAATTTTATTTAGCTTGGGCTTTATCTTTTATAACAGTACTACATATTTGTTTATTTTGAGTGTAAGATGGCTTTGAAAGTTAGTTTATTGATTTTCACATGGGATAAACAGTTCAGCGATTCACCGTTAACATAGTTGTAGAGCAAAATAGTTTATGTTAAAATGATAGTCGATATATGTTTTTGAGTTGTACACAAAATGTTTTAAGACAAGTCATATAGCAAGCAGCATAAACATTGACAAGAGTGATGCTACATAAAACATGAACTGAATAATGCAACATGGTGACCATAGCTTGCTTGCCTTGCTTTTATAGCCTGTAAGAGTAAATTTCAAAAGGGTTATTCCGCTTCCATTAAACAAATGTCCCGGATACATTTATAATCAGTTAACATGAGCTAGGGTTTTCCAAAGTTATTGAAAATTGTCCTGTTGATGCGATTGGGTACGAGATGTTTTATTCCAAACTCTCTAAGGGTATTTTATTTGAAAGGTATTTGTGGATTGTACTTATAGATGTACTAATAAGGCAAATGACAAAATAACGGTATAATTAGGTATCAATCGCTTAATCTACAAACAACTACATATTTTCTTAAATCAAATTGCGTAAAATAGCTTAAGTTGAAAGTATATTATGTGAACTTTTGTGTGAATTTATGTGAATTCAAATGTACTTTTAGTTATCACCAAATGAGGACTTTCATAAGGAACTTACCTAAGACTTGAGTGATCTTGACGAGCACACTGATTTTGCTTCATTTCAACAAGTGCACACGATGGCGTTTTACACTAAAGAACAAGTTTTTAAACCTGTTTAATGATCATCGAAATATTAAATCCTTCTTGTCAAAGTTAGTCTATCACTCGTATTGAGCAAAATAATTCTCAGTAGGTGTTTTCCCCTGTTTTTGTAGGCGTTGCAGATCATGTTGACTGAGGAATTATTAAATTGTTAACTAGTTGTAATTTGGTGATTACTGATTCATTATTTTTTGTTAAAACAGTAGTTTAAAAACTAGTGAGTTTGTATTTTATGTAAAACAAATCTTATTTTGTTACAGGTTTGTAAACTATGACAAGTTCGTTCATGCACTACTATCCGGTAAGGTGTTTATTTCCATTGAGAAGCTGTGTAAAAACAAGCATGAAGGCTTTTAATATTTCTGTGTATTATAATAGCCTACAACCATTAACAGTAGTTTTATTCAAGGAAAATCATACCCTTTTTTGTTAAGTTTACTAAATTTTATGTAGGTGCACATAAAATACGACTTTTATATTAAGTTAACCTTCATAAACTTTCAACTAAATATTATACTCGTATATTTAATATTAGTATGAATGAGGATTTTCAATTTTATGTAATCAAAATATAGGGAGTGTATTAACTTAAAGGCCTAATTTAAAGAATATCCACTGAGGATTTATTTGAAATACAAATAGTTAAAATGCATACACATATATAACGGTGATAAGATAATCCCCAGTTTATATATCAACATTCTCTTGTATTCCAATGATACAGCATCTTGCGCTTCGGCTAGTTCCTTAATCGAGTACTAACGTTGTTCTACGAAATATGGTTTAGTTTTTTTGGTTCACGTTGTATATTATTGAATAACCTAGGTTTAAAGGTGGCATGTATAGTTAAAAAAAAAAACAAATAAAGTAGTATCCACTAAGTACTAAACACTAGATATATTTATTTTCCCTTCAGGACAAATCTAGGACAATCTAAAGAAAGACGAAAAATAATCTAAAATTTGCATCACTGAGCGTATGCTGTGTAAAACTTCTCCAAGAATGAAAAAACTTAAGTTTCTTGTTTTTTTTTTTGTTTAAGACTTAACATCTTGTTTACCTTATGTAAAGAAACAACTAAACCCCAATCCTAAAAATTAAATCTGTTCTTAGTGGCGGCTGGAGAAACGTACATAGAAAACGTTAAATTACTAGACTTATTCAGATACATGTGGACTCAGAGGTGGTATTCTCAAGGTATAGCCGAAAATGCAACACCAAACAAGACTCTTATGTCCAGTTCTATAACGTCCTGCCAATATTTTCGTTCGGATCTTCGTCTAAGTCTCTGAAAAAGGTTCACTGAAAAAACTTGCTTTTGACGATCTAGAAACACTTACCTAGCTACTAGAAGACAAGCTTATATAGAGCAGAAAAGGTTGCAATATCCTATTTTTTTATGTTCAAAATGTATTCAAAGGCATGGAAATAAAACTGTAAGCAACCACGCGAAAGAAAAGCTAGAAATTGACCGAATAAATAAATTCACATTTGATTATTCTTTGGATACCCTTTTTGTTTACAGTACTCGTGCCTCTCTTTCGGTAAATTACCGATGTCTAAAAAGTACACATAACACTAGGAAGTACTAAGTACACTAATCAAACTTAACAACTGTAATCCTAACTAACAAACTAATGGAAGTCTCGTGTATTTGATGTGAGCTTTACCTCATTAACTATATGATAACTAACCTTCAAATACTTAGCTCAATAATAATTAATAGCTTAATAACTAGTACTCAGCCACACTACGAGTATTATTGCTATCGTAAAATTGAAGGTTTATACGTATTTTACAAATTTCTTGAATTCTGCATTATACGGAGTGGTTTGTTACTAACCAACGATTTATAACAGTCAGTGCGTTATGTTTCAAAAGAAAATTTCTATAAAGCATAATTATTTTAAGACACCTTTGAAACACCCTTGAGTTTGTGGTTAACACGCTTAAAGGAACTTAACTGTTTAACTGTATAATAACTGTTTCTTATCTTTATGATGAGAGTATACAGGAGTAATATAATATGTAATTATAAATTGGTGAAATACAGAAATAATACCATAATTTATTAAATTCCTGAAAATCCATAAAGTTTCTATCAGGGCCTCATTTGAAACTGAAAAATAATATTGCTAGATTTGATTGAAGCCAAACTGCTGAGCTTAAATTTCCGGGAGGTGACTTTACAAACCAGCTAACTATCTCTTTCCGTGAAGGAATTCACTAATATTGCTATTTGATACATAGCGTTATGAGACATTGATTGGAGTTGAGCTAAAATACTTACTTTCATTCTAGCCCGAAGCACTTTTAGTCTACAACAATCAGTTGATTGTAACAATACACTGAAGAAATCATCTTCTTTGTTTTCTCTCTAATGAACCGCCGCTAGATGTTCAAGTAATTTATCTTCATTTTGTGTTCAACAGCTTGAAAAGCTCTAAGATGTTCTTTAGTTACTACAATACTGTTGGTATAAAAACAAAAGCAAAAGAATTATATAACTGCTCATTATGTCCAAACGTTATATTCATGTTTATAAAACTAAAAATGTATTTCAAAAAGCTTTACGAAAATCTTGGAAGCTGATTAAAGTTGTTAGCTGAGCGAACAACCTCGTCAAATATTATTTGTTGGTGATAGTGTTATAGAGCTGGATAGAATTAGAACTTATTCATACGATACACCTCCTTGATTGCCCATATGCTGGGAGGTGTTTGTAATTTTTAAAAGTTGTATCTCGCGTCTTAAATCGTTGATCACTCTTCGTGTAATACCTGAAACAGGAAAATAACTGTATATATTCTGGAGTTACTTAGCTATCAAATTTTGAGTAACATTTCATTACTGTTTGTTTTGACTTGAAAACGATTTATATTTGTTATGTATGCATGTAAGTTTACGGTTTTCTGTATTTTTGTGTGAACTGATCTTTTCAAAACGGTTTGCTAGAAACCGTTGTCAAATCGGAGAGTTTTCCTACAGATTAGTGGCAGTTTAAATATCCGTATTTTTAATTTCAAAACAAAATTTTGTTGTTAATAAACCACCGTAAACAATTTGTCACCGCTTCTTAGTTCTTAGTAGAGGAATTCATAGTTTTATTCAATACATGTGAACAATACATCATTCACAACCATTAACATGTTGTTGTAGAATAAGAAGTAAATACTGTTAATCAGAATGAACGTGACAGTTGGTACTATTCATTTGCATTTTCAACAAAGGTTGCGGCTATTACATTGGATACAAGCCAACAATACTTATTCACGTTATAGTGGTCGAGTATTTGACCGTTGTGTAGTGTTATACATATTTAAACTATACGGAATAGTAAAAATAGAATCCCCACCAACATTAAAATCGCAGAGTCGTTTAGCTCCTATCACTAAATTGTTTTGTAGTACTACTTTAAAAGCTATTACCCAAAAAAAGATCAGCTTTAGGTGTTTTAATAAAGGAAAGGAAACCCAAGACGATGATTTTCTCTATGTATTGTTACGATCAGCTGATTCCAAAGTTAGAGAAGGTGGCTAGAGGCTGTGAACAAGGTAAATACTCTCACAATAAACAGCTGTTCATCAGACAAGTTGCAGTTACCGACTGTTTACAGAGCTTAATTTATATTGTGTACATACAATTCATGTCAATACTTGCATTACATCTAGAAATTTGTTAAGTTATCTCAATCATTATATTTTTATTCTTCCACGTGGTTTTAGTGTGATGAAAATTGGGTCAGCAGTATTTTAGCCCACGCGAAGAATTATTAGTGTGTTGTTACACAAGTGTAAATCAAGTGCTTAAATGGCAATACAATATGATCCAATGGTGAGTAAGTATCTTTCCTTACAATATAATAAAATAATCTCAATACAGATGTTAAAATTAAGACGAAACTAGATTTTTTGCTAAATGATCTTTCCTAAGCTTGAGAAACGGAAAGAAAATAGTAAGCTATTTTAACGCAACTTTAAGAGTTTTCTACAGTTTATTCTTGGTGAAAAGTGGATCTCGTATTAATGAATTAGACATTTAAAAGTTAGCTCTTAAAATTAAAATTTTGAGAACAGTTTAAAAATGTCTAATTTATTTAAGATTGTGTAATCAACAACTTGTTCTACTATGAAAAACCTTCAGCCTGTTGTAGGCTAAGTAGCACACATCTAAAATGGGTAAAACCATAAATGTAAGTTATTAAAATATAGGATATTGCTTCATCGAATCAATGGGAACAAAATCTCTTAACTAACAAATTTAACAGGGGTAGAGGAGAAAGGGACGAATCATTTTTATAAGTTCAGAAATAGTCATGTCGATATGTTTATGTTGTTTGGCATTCTTAGTTTTCCAGCTTTCCATAAATCAAGAACCCCTTTGATAAAAGCACTCATGACAATGATATGTGTTATTTAAATTCATATTAGTAGTTTTAACAAAATAATAACATTGTTGTGTGCGAATCTAGGTTAATGCAGCTGTCAACTATACAAATAAGGTTTCTCTCTCTCTCTCAACGTCAATTCCTGGTGTATTTTTCCATTTATGGTGTTTCGTTTGGATTTTGGTATGCAAAATCGATGGAAAACTCTCGTCTCGACATGAATGTTTTCGTAATGGATTCAGCAGGTTATATTTAAACAAGTAGTGGTTATGTGACAAAGGAAACTGGAGGATGTGCCCAGAGAATGCACAAATGGTAATAATAAATATAAGGTTTTAAATATTTTGATGCATGAACATCGACGTTTAAAAGCTTCTTTAAGTAGATCCCGTGGCTCAAAGAGTTTATGTCCTGTATACAATGATGTTTTAATAAAATTAAGTCAATTTGGTAAGCCTTTGATGTAGCACAAAATAATTAAAATTCTCAGATTAAACCTATTGGAATACTCACGATTATAACTGGCAGTACTTTACGATGAGCTGGTAGTAGTCAGCTGATTATCCCTATTCAATTGGTTTATATGTAAGAAATACTGTCCTTTTCAGAAAATATTATTCAAACTAAGACAGATTCCAGTTTTAACACCAAAGTTGATATGATTATCACGGTTGTTTTATAGCTTTGTTTTAAGATCCATGAGCTTGTATTATATAGATCCAAGAAGGTCTATAGGGAAACAGAGGTAATATTATCATATATTATCGAATGATAAGCATAAAAACAAACAAGTCGAGGATGAATCTCGAAGGACAGTGAAGTAAGCTGCATATTTCATACACCAGTGCCAAGATGTGATACATCACAAGAAAAGAGCCGGATACTCGTCGAATCTTTCCCATCTTTTACAATGTAAAGTGTATCCGTTACGTACAAATGTCCTTTCACTTTAGGTAAAATAAAATCAAAGGATAAAAACTCAAGATTTGATGAGCCTTAGCCAAGGTTAACTAAGATACTCTAGTATTATTGTTTCCAGCACAAGATGGTGTGATCATGTTAAAACCAGTTTGTTGAATACCTTCCATATAATCTCATTGCCAAAACTAGTATGTCTTTACAGTAAAAATTGTTCGTACATGTTCCTTTTGTGGTAAAGCCGGGAATGGGTTTTTAAATACTCAAAACTTAAGGGATGTTTTGAATGTGTGCTCTGTCTCAGTCGTAAACTCGTGTATTGGATTTGTATGTAATAAAATGTCTAAGATTAGCCTTCTTTCGTCGCGTAAGTAAACACACTACGTTATCTAATAATAAAGTATTACTACTTTTGACTGACTAAGTAATTACTGACAGATTGAATACTTTTGGTACACTGGGTATCAATTATGTACTAAACAGACAATACTATTATCATGTCTACGTTTTCACTCACTTTAATGCGTGAAACATTTAGTTTAAAAAATATATAATTTAGCCTTAAATATATAAACAGATTTTAAAGTAACCCCAAACTCTTGTTGTGTATGATTGTAAAAAAAACCTGCCGTGTTTTTATATATAGTTATGTGGATGTAAATAGTTGGTGACGAGTTGGTAGTCACAGACAACTGTGCTTTTTTAACCGACTTCCTACGCAATGGGGAGGTTACACAGTCGTCTTTATTGTTTTTGTTTATGTTACTGATACAGAAATGAAGCCTTTGTCCCATAACAGAATCCAGTACATTCCACAACTTTATGACCGCTTTAGGCTGCATTACAGTTTTTCACAGCAAGCGTATTCGACCTATTGTAAAATGTATTATATTTCACAACATCACGTTCATTATTACTTTATCCAATATTATCAATTCTATTTACTTTGGAGGGAAGCACTATTGCGCCAAAATAACAATTAAAGGTTATGACAAATATCAATAGTTATGCACATTACACAGGTTTTACAAGTTTTAAGACGACACAAGTTTAATATAACCATTTCGTTCAATAAATGACAATAATATACATTGTACAAAAGGCAAAGTTAGGGCTTCAAAGCCTCTACCACTTAACCTTAATTCAAAAATACATAATATTATATATTTAAAAAGATTTAAGTTATATGGAACAAAGGTTTAAGCTAAAAAAACATTTAAACAGAAATTTAACACAGAAAAACAGACACAACCCCAAGAACTTTAACTACTTTCTATGATTCCGAATGATGGAAATTTTAATTCCATTCCCAAACCGAGCACAGTTGTCAATAAAATGTCTCTAATATTACCTCGTTCACAGTCCATTACAAATAATTATTTGTATTTGTTAGTTGTTGTACCTCTGAAACTGTATACGATTCCTTCCATAAAGTGTATTTAGTTTTGACCTTTAGTTGCCCTAGTTAGCTTTTGCCCAAGTTTTTCGAAGAAGCAAGCGAAAAGTTACAAAATAGTAAATCTGTCTAAACTACGTAAATTATTTTGATTTAGTACAAGATGATAAGTAACATATACACAAATGAAGTAGGTTTACCGCTATACATACACTGGTAATATAAACTGCAAATATAAAAATAAACTAGCAGTAAAAAAATTTCACCTCACTTAAAGGAAACCATACTTTTGTGAGCTACAAAGTTACCAAATGTAGAAAACGTAACTCAAGTTATGTGGTTATAACTAAGTAAAGAACTTTACGAAGAAGAGTTACTCAAAATAATGTTATGTTCTTTGCAAGTGCTTATCATGCAGATATGGAGAAGCCCTGCAGCAACACTTTGTGAGTCACACAGGAACAAAGCAAGTCCTGACTTTATAATCTTAGCAAATTTAAAATTTGGGACGATTTTATCAAGTTATAAATATTTCTGATCTTTATGAAAACGAGTTGTAAAAACAAATAACCCATGGCGAAAAAGTGTATAAAAACTTCGTGACACGTTTAAGACATTAAGGCCATGATCACAAAGTACCTTAGTGTCCAAAACATAACAAGATATTTCATAATACAATATTTATCTTACCATGGGTGTTTTGTTTATAGAATTTTATTTTTATACCTTTATAACATCCCTTATCATCTTAAATTCTTCAAACTTGGGCCCAATTCTGGTAAATAGAGTTTTGTCTTTTTTGGTTAGGAGAAGCGGTTTGTCATGATAAGTGGCATTTTTATTTTGGAAGGTTATACATAAAATATGAAATCGATAGAGCACACTAAAACAACGATAAAAGGTTAACCTGTCCAAATCGTAACAATGCATAGCTTATGTTATCAATTTACTAGTAGCATAGTTCCACAATCGTTATACACAATATTCATGATCATTGGCCTATTCGTTAGTGAGACTTGCGCCACAAAGGAAATGCTTTTACCATAACCTGTTCACGATCTAACCTCTATAAATCATTCCCATTTGAACATAATACGGTTAAAGCACAAGATTAAATTAAAGTATCTTTTTTAGCGTTTTGATCTGGATAGAATGCAGCTGGAATGTCGGCTTGGACATCTGCTTGTCTAGCGTGTCTCACACAGTTCAAGTGTACAGAACCACGCAGATCAAGTTCACTTTAGTATCAACACTCCCTTCTGATAATGTTTACACTAGATAAGCACCAAAAGCTCGTCTGTTTGTTGAGTCGTGTTTGCTGGATAGAGATGCAGCTGGAATGTCGGCTTGAGACAGGTTTACTGCTGTCTAGCGTGTCTCACACAGTTCAAGTGTACAGAACCACGCAGATCAAGTTCACTTTGGTCTCAACACTTTCTTCTGACATTTCGTACAGTAGTTAAACAACAGAAGCTCGTCTGTTTGTTGAGTCGTGTTTGAGGATAGAGATGCAGCTGGAATGTCGGCTTGGAGACAGGTTTACTGCTGTCTAGCGTGTCTCACACAGTTCAAGTGTACAGAACCACGCAGATCAAGTTCACTTTGGTCTCACCCCTTCTGACATTTCGTACAGTAGTTAAACAACAGAAGCTCGTCTGTTTGTTGAGTCGTGTTTGCTGGATAGAGATGCAGCTGGAATGTCGGCTTGGAGACAGGTTTACTGCTGTCTAGCGTGTCTCACACAGTTCAAGTGTACAGAACCACGCAGATCAAGTTCACTTTGGTCTCACCCCTTCTCTGACATTTCGTACAGTAGTTAAACAACAGAAGCTCGTCTGTTTGTTGAGTCGTGTTTGGGGATAGAGTTGCAGCTGGAATGTCGGCTTGGAGACAGGTTTACTGCTGTCTAGCGTGTCTCACACAGTTCAAGTGTACAAAACCACGCAGATCAAGTTCAATTTGGTATCTACACTTCTGTTTGATATTTCGTACACTAGCTAAGCAACAAAGCTCACATTTCGGATGTCAGAGTTTACTGGAGTTATAGTAATTTGACATGATTCGTTTTGTATTACGCATGATTGGTTCTTTAGGCATATGTTTTATAAGTTGTTTGGATATTATATAAGATAGGATATTATAAAACGTACACTTACGTAGCCTAAAATAAGTAGCATAAATTTACAAATCTGTAGAAAAACAACTTTAACTTTCAAATTTAAAACTCAGTTGGTAAGCCTAATGTTCTTATTTTATCTTCGGATCTGAAAAAACACCTACCCCAGCTGTCATTATATCAAATTTTAGGTATTACTTGGTTACATTTTCACCCGACTATCTTTTATGGAGAAAATATCCGGTTTTTACCTATAATTAAGTGCTCCTTAAATCAACCTCACTGGCGTAAACCAGTACAAAATTTAAACCCCCTTCTGGGTCAATTGGTGAGCTGGTAAAACAGTTACCGTTTCTGTTCGAGTAGCTGCGAAAATCTAACAATAATGCAAACTTGTATTCAACGTCGTATTACCCTAAGAAGGCCATTTTAAAATACTAAAATTTAGAGAAAAACTATTGTGCAAAGTTTATAATACTACTTATTTGGGTTTTAGACTTTACATTTTATGTTTTAATTTAATGGCCAAATACATTATTACATTGTCATTATTTCTTAAGCTTAAGTTTCAAATAAAACGCGAGTTTAATTTGAAAAATGGTTGTCGTATGCCGTGTGTATATTAAGACCCAAACCCGAAACCCTAAAGAGCACTGAAACTGACTTCTGTATATTTCTTATGTTTACCCTTTGGTTTGAGTGTGACAGTCTTTTGGCGTTTTGTTTACCAGTATATAGTATTAAATAAACATGGTATATTAAAATAGTGAAGTCCAAAAGCTGTACAACTTTATATTTTGACATATATATTCAGAATCCGGTTCTAGACCTTGAAATAACGCATTTCTCTTGCCTAATTACGATGAAAAAACTTAATATTATTTTTGATTCAAAATTTCTTTTGTGGTCAACAACAAACTTCAAAAAGAATACATCTCATAGTAAATTACCGTATCCTTCATTTTAAAAAACCACCTACAATTTTCTTTTAATAAGTTTAAATTTGGATTACGCGTTGACCCAGTCTTAGATAATTAGCTATTGGTGGGTTAGTACTTAACAGTTTACTGTGTTGTTCAATAGGAATCGATCACATGTATAGGACTCGCATTAATCAAAATTTATTACAGGAAAACGCTAAACTTTGTTGTAATTATTAACTGATTAAATTAACTACTGAGATAACTTGCTTTAAACAATACATAATATAATCTTAATACATCTTGTTCAGCAGTAGTGGTCTTATTACTGTGCAAAGCAATTAAATCTGCGATACGCAATGAAGACAGCAACACAACTGTGTAGACGCCGTGTGTGTCTTCCAATTATGTGTTCACTGTTCACCAGATGTTATCTCTTTATTAGATAAGAAACATAGTTAAGAAAGACCCTCACATTTTCCTTACTTTCGAGTTCTTTATTAAAAACACCTCCAAAATACGTAAATATAGAAATTGTATTTAGAAAGCTTTTAGTTGACGTATTTGGTCAGTTTTAGAAATGTCTTTAAAGTATATAAAAGGTTATTGTATGTTTTTACAATCCGGTAAAGTTGTAATAAACCTAACCAGGACGGCAACTTTGTTTAGTAGCATCGCCACTGAACATAAATCAATGCAGATGCTTGACCTGGCCGTGACAATGGTAACTCTGGAAATTATGGGTAAAGCAGAGCAGCATTATCAGTAGAGACTGCCAGGGTTTAAATCCACGCCACCATAGTGATAGAACTTTACGTCTTGATGCTTCTAGCCATAAGTCACACAAAAACCTCTTAATATATTTGGTCCAGGTTTTGATTCCATTATAGTGGATTAACAAGTATTTGTCAACTGTCAATTCTTCATCCCAACACGCTAAGTGGCTGAGATTTTGAATTAATCCTAAACACAAACATGAGTTAGGCCTAGTGCAAAATAATAAGAAATGTAACTATCATATTGGATTAATTCAACTTATTTGTGCATTGTAAATAACAGCGTTCATGTGTTGTTATTCGTATTGTATGACTACATTTATAGTAATTTAAAATCACAAAAGACGTAACACATTTGTCATTCAGTGAAGATCACTCTTGATTGGACAAATCACCACTCAGAGTTTCAAGTGAACAATTTCACAACTAAGTTGTTGTAACGTTGTTTACTCAGGATGGCGTGCTAAGCAGCACTTGAGGCACTGCTGAAACTGGCAACCAGCACGTCAGTCTCTACTTTATCTGTCTTCTTGTCCACATTAAACTTTTCTGCATAGGAATTTTTCTTCAAATGCTTTCTGTTCTTCAATATTTCAAGGCGTTCTTTTACAGGTTCAAAACACGTTTCTACAATATTCTGTACAGTTTGTTATTTCATGTTGAACATTATGGTTCGACAAAGTTCAGCGAAACTTCAACTGCATGTTCGATTATGTAGTATGCATGAAGAAATTTTAATAAAGGTTCACTTGATGAAGGGAGGAGATTTCATGCCTCTCGAAGCGTTGTGTAGTTTTAAAACAATCACCGATCAATATAGAATGGTCCACCTATTTCTATTTTAATAATAATAATTAGTGATACAGTTACATCTTTGTTTGAAACCAATTGAATCTCAATAGAAAAAGTGTTACGAGTACTATAGAAATACGATGTGGAAAGCTTATAGTAAGTATTTTAATTAAACGATGGAATTTGAAGTCATTTGTAGACCAAATGTTGTAACAATTATGCAGCATGTATACGTTGGAAATATTGTTAAAATAATAGCTGCTTAGTGTTGTGAGTGTTTCCGTAGTCTTAAATCTATATAAATAAAATAATACTTTTGTCTGTACATTGCAAGGAATCCTCTGTTTTTGGTTATTTGGTGTTTATATACTTTGCATAGACCGAAACTGGCGTCAAAAAAATGCCTGTCTGTCTGTAATGTTTTATGGGCATCTTGGACCGCTTATAACTCAGATTCGACTAAAGCTATGGCGGGAAAACTTCTATTTAGGCCTTAGACCATTACACAGTGTGTCTTTACTTATGTTTCGTATCAATAAAACATCCACAAAATAAATGGCAAGGGACCAAAGTGGGCTCTGACCACTTTTTTAGGCGTTTTGGGCCACTTATAACTCAAAATTGGCTGAAACTATGGCGGTAAAAGTTTGATTAAGGGTTAAGCTTATCACGCAGTGTGTCTTTAGCTATATTTCATACAACATCCACAAAATAAAAGGCAAGGGACCAGAATGTACTCTGATAATTTTTTAGGCATTTTGGACCGCTTACAAGTCAAAATCGGCTAAACTAATGGCAATGAAACTTTGTTTGAAGGTCAAGCCAATCACGCAGTAGCTACATTTGAATTCCATATAACATCCTCAAAAAAAATTGCAAAAAACCAAAGCGGGCTCTAAAAACGGGCGGAAAGGCGAGAGTAACAGAGTAACTATGACTCTCACAAGGTAGCCTATACTTATAAGGAAAAGATGATGAACTAACAGGCAAACTCAATGGGTTTTCTAACGTAATATAGGAAAATATTTTTTTGATTACTTTAAATTTGTAATTTTCTTAATATATACACACAGCTATGTTAACAAAGCCCCAATGCGAGGCGCGGGTACTCTCAGCTAGTCGTCAGTAAGGTAGGCTGCAATTTGTTTTATTAATATTTGGTAAAATTAATAGCAGAATACGTAAAACTCTGAGAAACAAATTCGAACTACTTTTGATGATTCATTTATGTTGCTGCGTTTCAGTAATAAATTTCAAGAAACTATTTTATTCTTTACACTACTTCATTTTTCGTACTTCGAGAGGTAAACCAATGACACACAAGAAAACACCATGAACAAATGATTCCTTCATTCAAGCTGACAGCTATCGTTGGTCTTTACTTTGACTAAGAAAGAACTTATAGATTGTATTTTTGCACAACTATAGTTATATGGTACAAGTAACAGAAGTAAAATACGTCCTTGGATACTATTTTTACATACGAAATCTGATGCAGAGCTTTCCAAGTAGTCTGGTTTTGACTATGACGAAACACATACCTATTCAATTACAGCCTGGTTGATAGCTCTAACATTACATTTTTAGAGTTTGATGTATCAAACGCGACGACAAAATACACCGGACAGGGAAAACAGTCGTATTTTGTTTGTGTTTCTGGAATTGTGGAAAACAATTATCATGCAAGAGTGAGTTGACAGGATGTTGTTTGAAAGCGGCTTATATTTTATTTATTGTCACGCGTAGCACTGCAACCCCTTGGCCTGTGACTCCAGAGCTTTACCTTAGTTGTTCTAGGTGTTTACAAAAATGGCCATCAAATAACTTAAAACACATTTTATACTAACAACTTAATTAGATTGTATCATTATTATTCAAATATCTACTACTAAAAGGTTGTATGCCTCGATAAAACAATTTATAGCTTGTTTCATATCTTTATCGTCATTTAATTTAAAACCTATTTGATAGACGGGGATGATGACTCCTTGGTGCCGATTGATTGAACCCCCTTAAAATAAAATTAAGCTCAGTATCAACTGTTCTTAGAACTTATAATTATTTTGCTATGAAACTAATAAAAAGAAGTTAAAAGGAAAGAGAATAGGAGTGTAAGGTCAAAGGAAAGTCATTAAGAGTATACATTCCTAGACGGAACAATCTTCAAGAAAAGAAAACGTGTTTAAACATGGTACATTTCTGACTTTCCAATAATACACTGTTTGAATAATATACGTTTAGGATATGTTTCCGTACTAATAATAATGAAATAATGAAACAAACGAAATCTTGGCGTAAAAACAAATGCTAAAAAGCATTGTGCATTTATTTTTTACAAACACAATGTGGGACCTTATGTTTTGGTCATCATGAGTTCAGCTGTTAATGATTTATAGTGGTTAGATCGTAAGCAGGTTACAGCCAACTTGTGACCAGTGTACAACACCAGGCCTTCGTGTCCTAAGCCTCAACACCGAACAATATTAAAATTTATTACTCATACTTATTATAATATTATTAAAAAATTAAAAAAACACAACTTATTTAGATTACAATACAACCATTAAGTATTTATTATGTTCTTTCAGTTTGGTAGTACTGTATAAGTACGAGGTTAATAAAAGACAGCACAAAACTCAATACAACAAAAGTGTAAGCTTGGTTCAATTCCATTCCATAACAGTTAAAAAAAGTAAGGTGGCTTAAAAGTGTTTTACCCCGACCCCCTAAATTTTGTGTCGTTAAAGCGTTCACGTTTTGATTGCTGATTTTAAATTTGTGGTTGAGTATCTGTGCTAAAACAAGTACTAATGAGGCTTACGTTTGATAACAATTAAGTTTCTAGTGAACGTACTAAATTAATCACTCAATTTTGTTGTCCCAAAAGACAACCGGAAATCATCAACCAGGTCTAAAATATCCCCACTAACTCAGTTAAGGTATATTTTCTCCACCCCTTTCAAAAAATTTACCTAAACTTAAAACAAATGCCCCTTATTGTGGTTGTTAGCTCTAAAATTGTTAAAATTATGAAATACTCACCCGTATACGTTCCTACACTTTATAAGTATTGCTAGCTTATCTAAGAATCGCTTCTCTAAGAGAATTACTTTAAACACATAGTTGATAGACTCAAGTCAGTTCCTGCTTTGAGCCTGTGAAACTCACAAAGTGTTGCTGCAGGGCTTCTCCATATCTGCATGATAAGCACTTGCAAAGAACATAACAATATTTTTTGACTTACTCTCTTTCGTGATGTTATCGAGTTACACTTACCCAGCTTATATTCTGAGTGTTATATGTAGTTTGATAGTGGTATCGCTATAAAAGGTATGTTTTAATCAAAATATAACATGTATATTTCCGTGTTTTGTCACAATAATTCTCATATGTACTAGTTTGAAATAAATTGTTCAGTTTGTGATTTATTTGCAAAACTCTATGTTACAGGATAATAGTCTAATATAATTTCGTGAAATGGAGATTATTAACAATACTTAACAAAATATTTAAAATACAAGAAGGCCAATAGTGAGTAATATTTTCATTCAAATATTGTTAATTCAAAAATCAGTATAATATTTATTGTATATAAATATTGATTTTTGGTTATTTTAATTTTTATGTAACGAGTTTTTCTTATGGTGACAGCATTGCTGTCAAAAGCACTTGTTGAATAAAAATATTAATCTTTAATGGCCTTCTTGTATTTTAAATATTTTCTTACGATAATACTAGTTAAAACAAAGCTAAATTTCCAGAAGGTCAACGTTACAGTATTTGAAAACCACATTGATTGGGCCTACGAATAATTGATATAATTATTTTGACATACGCGAGGTTTTAAGCTTATTTAATGTTACATTTTGTTGTTTAGGTAGCTACTAAGGGTCGGTATTATAATATTGTTTTACATCATTACTTTTCTTGATATTATGCGTGGTTCTCGTAAACAATCCAACAAAGGTTTATCATCGTTGTATGATCTTTTCATTAAATGAATGAACAGTCCTCATTTAA
This sequence comes from Matsumurasca onukii, assembly GCA_018831715.1. Taxonomy (NCBI): domain Eukaryota; kingdom Metazoa; phylum Arthropoda; class Insecta; order Hemiptera; family Cicadellidae; genus Matsumurasca; species Matsumurasca onukii. Next base: position 41,088,135 of record CM032061.1, on the reverse strand, counting down.
TGAAAACTAAATGTGACTGTTCTATTCGGAAAAAAATATAAGTTTGTTAAAAGGTAAAGGGAAAAGTGATGCACTAGAAACAACTTATGAGATTTCATTACGGATATAAGAAAGTTGCTTAGTGTTAAATCAAACATCTATTTTGCCTTGTATATTTTGAAACTTAGTGCTCATATATTGATTAGAAGTACTCTACACTTGTTACTGGAAAGTACAGGGTTCAAATTGAATCCAGCACAAGCAAGGTGGCCATAAATAAGACTTAGAGTTGTTAGGTAGATTTAGCTGTCCACCTACCTGTTCCCGGTTAATAGCTTTATAAATTCGTCGACTCGCTTTGAGAGAATCTCAACCCAGCAATCACTTTGATATTGAAACCTCATTAAATTTGTTTCCTCTTAGAGTGAATTGAGTGATCCGCTGAATTAAGGCACACAACTTTAACACATTTCAACTTTAGTGCAATCAGTTTGTAGGTCGCCCGATATTGTTTTTTATAAGATTCCTAATTTGCGATTTTTGATTACTCTCTTTGACAAAACCTGATAGGAAAGCCCTCTTTTTGATAACCTGAACTATGTGTTTCTATGGACAACATGCTATAGGTTTCAATAAGTAGCCAAAACCAGTAAACGTTCACATAGCGGATCGGTATCGCGCGCGACTCCAGAGCTCATCGCTCTTGTGGCGCGGGTTCGATCCCCGCAGTCACCACTTACAACTTGTATTGTGACTATACGGTGACGCTAGGTAAAGGTCGAGGTTGAGTAGAAGAGAGGACTTTGTAGATCTAACTTCGCATCGTTAAACAAGACAAACTTTACCTTTTACCTTTTTTAGAATATGTGATGTATGTACCTAAAATACTACTTACTGTATTAAGGTTATAATAATATGTATTTTCCTGACGAATATTTTATAAATTACAATATTGATCGCCACTAATTATACCATATTTTAGTATCTAATGCATTTTCACGAAAAGTCATCGAATAGCTATTACAATATTTTAAATAGCTAGTATTTTGGAATTTTGTCATATGTAATGTGATTATTTTACTCTGTAAATCGATAAAAATATAACTGAAATAATAGATATGTCCAATGACAAATTATTACAAGAGTGCTTTTGCAAAGCTTGAAAGCGCATAGGTTTTTTACCAATTATTCAGAAACAAAACCATATTAATGTCTACTAAAATACATACAATGTCGTTTTTATTATGAATGTTTTTTCACACTATTCTCAAACACTGGCAACAAGCTAAATTTTATAAACAAATACAAACTATGAAGTTATAGTGGAAAATATATTTATAAGGTATATCTGGTATATTTATCTGCGAACTATCTGAAGATGGGGACGCAGAGGGGTTCAAGATGCATGAGCGTCTTCACGTGAAAAGCTGCGTCACTTACAGTTATTGCTTGCTGCTTATCATACGTCTCATACGTCTTGTTACATACCACCTTGCCACATTGCTTCTCGTGTCTCACCAGATACAACATGATGGCCACTTTGAGCTATAGATGTGAGTGGGTACAAAACTGAGCAAAATACATTGGCTGTTTTATTAGACTTTTTGCTATTTCAGTTTTAAATATCAACAACTGTTACTTGTTATATTATTATGGATTTGAAGACAAAATGTGTGGACCAAACTGGGACTCGAACCCAGATCTCTCACTTCCCGAGTGATTATGTTAACCACTACACCATCTGGCCCATCTTTTTATGCCTTTAAACTTACACGTACTTAAATATGAATGGCAAATGAGAGATCCGGGTTCGAGTTCCGGTTTGGTCCAAACATCTTCAAATAGCTTTAGTAATAAATCACCTATTTAGCGTGTATACAAATTTCAGACTACCGCAACAATGGGTTCATACAAAATATATAAGTTAGTAAATTAGTACTTCTACTACAGATAAATGTTGCTAAAAGTTGCCGAATAGAATACATGGGATTTAATCATCTATTTGCTGTAGTGTAAATGCAGACTGATGAAAACCTATGGTAAACCTCTAGAGTGTTGTCAGACATAAGTCTAACTACTTTGCGTAAAAGACGAGAGAACTTTGTACTTAAGTGACATTTTTCTCTAAAAGGAACCCAACGACCCTTGACTTTTAAAAGCTGTGTTCACCAAAATCTCTCTCTTTGGAAACTCTTATCACCTCTCAGTTCCCTCAGCTAGTCCATACATTCTAAAAGGACGATGGTAACACTATTGGAGCTTAAATTTGCTTATGACAATGCAAATAAACTAGACGGAAGGAAGACAAAGGTATGTTACAGGCTTTGGAAAGTGATTGCTGTGTCTTATGAATCAATTTCCATTGAATGTTCTTATGAACATATAAAATAAATACAATTCTCAATATACGAGTATATCTTTCTCTCTTTCCCTCTTATTTTCAAACGTATTTAGAAAATGTTAAAACAGTTTACTACAGTCAAAGATTGTACAATTATATTATTTTATATGTATCCATTTGGTATGAAAAAGAATAAGTGGTTTTGCAGTTGCAAAACACATAAATCAATAAGTACATGCTTTCGAGATCAAACGAGAACACATATTCTAATTCATTAGAAAACACAATATTAGTCGACACCAAAATTGTGACTTAAATAAATCCATGGTGTATAAATACACCTCCGAAATTACAACCCAGTTTTGTCGTTGTTCTTTTAATTTTTCAGTTTATCGAAGGATGCGATTTACAGTAGTGACTACCGTTTTTGCCTTTCTGTTGAAACTGTAAGCTGGTATTTTTAAACACCAAAGTTAAAACCCAAAGTGGAGTGACCACTATATTGCAGTTTAAAACTGTTAGCTAAAAAAAGGCTGTACATGAACATCATATTGTATATATTTTCCTGTCTAACAAAACTAAATTATTTTCTGAAGAACTTTAGGTGACTGAAATCTTTTTGTATTTGTGAGGTTGGAATTTGAAAATACTGAGACTGTTTCAAAGACTCCGCACATATTAAAACCATTCATCACTTTGCCCGCTTCCCTTGATAGCAAAACCTTGGAAAATGTAAAGTTCAACTTGTTATATTTTCGTAATTAAACACTTCTTTTAATATTATAATGACGGGTATCAAATATATCTGTCATGTTGCAGTTAATTTTAACATACTCATGAAATTACAACTTACGCATTAACATTTTAATGTTTTCATTTCAGTTAGTTAAGAACTGTATTTAAAACCTTAAACAATTTTATTTTATCGTTAATTATATACTTGTTCTTAAATTAAACTTTTATTAGTAAAGTAAAAATGAGATTTTGTTAGGAAAATAATAGTGTAAATGTGTACGTCAGCTTTTGTTAGAAACTGTAGAAAACCAATCAACTATTCAAGTTAATAATTTTAAGCACGATTTATTACACGAATTTAAGATAAATTGATACGGGATATTAACATTGTGTTCACGTTTTTGATACAGGTTTAACATCTTCAAACCCAAAGATGACGTTTTAAAAAATCTGTATACCTTTGTGTCTACAAGAAAATAGTTTACCATTACAATCAAAGGACATGTTTCAAGGTTTTGGTATTTATAATATATGTTTAGATACAACTGAAATAGCAGGAAAATTGTGTGATCCACCACAATTTGTCACAAATACTCGTAGTTTCTTTTAAAATGTTTTACTCCAGCAAATCAGTGATTATCTTGTTCACTAACGCTTGTAGATGTCCGCATAATAGTCTAAAACTCTGAAATCAGCGAAGTACTGAATACAAAGAAAATACAAGGGATCTAGTTATCAACAAAGGCTAAACAAACTTATTTTAGCATAAATTTAAATGGTACTTCGCTACGAGTATGTTATGAGTTGAAAATAAATAGTCAGAAGATTTGAACGCAGAGGGTTATATTTATTCAACCTCACTTTTTTTAATGATGTATGTTGTATTTTAAAATCATGAGTATAAATTATTGTTCTTCACGTGCAAAGCCCTGTCACTTACAGGTATTGCTTGCTGCTTATCATATTTATATCAATGTCTCGTTACCTATTTATCACTCTGCCAAGAATCTTACTGGTAGATGTAACAGTTCAAAGCTAAATCCATCTGGGGTGATTGTTTTATTTTAGTTTAAAATGTACTTCTCGCTATAAACAAGGAAAGTGTGCACGTGCAAACCCTGACTTACAGATATTCATAGTCTTACTGGTAAAACGTTCGTAAATTGTAAATGTTTGAGATCATAGTGGTAAAACGTTCGCATGAAATTAAAATACATCTAAAATCTAATTCTTCCGGTTTACATTACGTCACAGTTGAAACATAAGTACAGCTAAACGTTTCGACCTCGCTGTGAAGAGTCATCCTCAGTAGCTTGTTGACTGGCTGAGACTGAGACTGGCTTGATGCACTGATGACTCTCCACAGTGAGGTCAAAACATGTAGCAGTACTTATATTCCAACTGTGACGCGGTGTAAACCGGAAGCCTTAGATCTTAGTGATGATACCGGCCGTGAAGTAGTTTGAACTTTAGCAGCAATCCAAAACTACTGATCCCAAACTGACTGCTGACATCGAAAAAGTATTAACTGCTGTTACCTTTCAACATGTTTCATACGCAGTTTTTTTCAGATTTTGCGTTTGAAAAGTATACTATGTGTTGGATTGTACAAGTTGCAATAAACATGTAAGCTGCTTTCAATCAACTTGAGCTCTGCCCACTCACTTTTGCTTGATCATCTGTTTGTAACCATTCCAAATTCACAAATCCATGTAAAATAACAATTGTTTACTTGTTTGCTACAGTCTGTTTCATTTATTTGTTTATTTCTTAAATACGTTAATAACAACATTGGTTACTTGTCATGAAAGCCTTTTAATGAATTCATTGGAAATTCGGAAAGGGTATTTAGTTTTCGTATAAAACTCAATGCACAAAATAATATAACTAATCCGTTTTGCAAGTTGTTAAGAGAGTTAATAAAAATACTTGAGTTTTATTCTATTGTATATCTATATTCTTTTGCAATTATTTACATAGTTGATACTCGTATTTAGATTAAGTGCATACTACCAAAGCAGAAAAGTTTAATGTGGACAAGACAAGTTTCAAGTTTCTAGACTCAAAGGTTTCATTGAAACCATTATACCAATGAGTCCGTAGTATTCGGGTTTACGTATACGTATATAGATGGTAAAAGTGAAGTGTTCAATTCTATGCAAGAGACAGACAAAGTAGAGACTGACGTGTGGTTGCCAGTTCCAGCAGTGCCTCAAGTGCTGCTTAGCACGCCAACCTTAGTAAACAACTTAGTTGTACTTTAAGTTGTTACTTTGTTTGAAACAGTATTTAGATAATCATAGTTGTATCAACAAATTATTTGTATCGATAGATTTGTCAGTGAGCTCTTAAGAAAACGTAAGTTATATTGTCTTTGTGAGAAGTAGAGCATTTCACCATACGCATATGGATAGGAATTGTTCATAAGTCGGTTGGGCATAGTTTTGTTTCCCTAAATACTGTTCACCTTTGCAACGGATTGGCCAATTACCCTGTGAACTGAAATGATTAAGACGCTGACATAGATAAATATACTGTATAATTTCTAGACGTGTCCAATAGTTATAATAGCTTTAGTATGTTTATCAGTTTTAACCTTTAGCGCCGTTATACATTAAAATAATTATAACATTCAAATAAAAAACGGGTTTATCTTTATAACTGGTACTAGGATTATTTAATTTGTTTATAATTAACATACTGTATGAAATAGAAAAGTCTTCATTTAAGTGGCGAGTTTGGGACTTCATAGTCCTACCACTAAACCACGGCATGTATTTATTACACGTTACATGTTTAAAATGTGTATTGTGTTTCAGCTCAGTCTTACTATCTTAGATGTGTATTCTTGACATAGAAATGAGAATACCTATTATTATTAGAATTTTACATCATAATACACTCAAATAAATTAAGGTAAAGCAAAAGAAATACAGCCCTATATTGTATTCTAGTTAAATACCTAACAAAACATGGCTCCCATTCAAACCTCGATATAAAATATAAATTCATTAGCGCTCAATTTATATATTATTTATGATATTTAACTACAACACACGAAACTACCAAGGTACTGAACCTTGTGTACAGGTCAGCTGTTGATGATTTATAGTGGGTTGATCGTAAACAGCTTATGACCAACATGTGACCAGTGTACAGCGACAGAGAGCGTTATTTTATATCGTAAGTTCTTGTAGTTTAAAATACACATACAGAATAGTGTAGCTTAACTTGTAGTCGTATACCATCTTTTCATAGCAAGATTCAAACAGATAACTGGAAGGCTCGATGGCTGACAAAATCACGTATTATAGTCTCAGTTTTTGTTCATTTGGGAAAAGTATTTAATCGTAAACCGTAAAATTACATTTAGTGTAGTGCAAGTCAAGTTGAATTAAAAATCGTATGTCTGTAAAAAAGCCGCTTCGTGATCTCTGTTTCAAAGCTGACTAAATTACTATAACTTTTAGTGTATAAGGTGTAACTTGCACTTCATGAAACCACTATTTTGAATTATACTAGTAAACCCGTTTAAACTGCTAAGCGTTCGCCCGTTCAACGATTCAAATTACAAGGTCAAGGTTATATATCGATACTACCTATACGTCAAAGTAGGTGTTAAAGTATACCTTGAACAAATGGATCAGAATGCAGCTTTGAGCCTGTGTAACTCGCACAAAGTGTTGCTGCAGGGCTTCTCTATATCTGCATGATAAGCACTTGAATCCATCACTTGTCAGTGTGAGCTAAGAACTAAAATAATTAATAAATTACTAGTTGTAACCAACATCCTTAGACTACAACGAATGTCATAACAAATGGATACATTAGCGTTAATACTAAAGGTTTGGGCAGTCATACGAGTAAAGACTACCTCGTGTACCCGGATAGCTTGATTATTCATACGGACAAATAATATGATCATAGCCTAAGTATTTAAAACATCTAATTTTAGTGTAAAAAATACCAAATTTTCAAAGAAATTCATTATTTGATTTTCTCATAGTTTAATTACCTTTGAAAAATTACATTTCCTTAAAAGAAGATGAAATGCCAGTAAATAATTATGTAATGAATCTATTTCTGCCAAGATCAACAGGCTAAGTAAAAGTAGCAAGTTGTTTAAAACTAAATAAGCAAACTTAAACTTACACTTAAGAGTAATTAAAACTAAAGATGATTGAGAAATTAAATTGTAATGAAGACTTTTAATGAAACCAACACAGTATTAATTTTTTTTACAAAGAGTATCATAGAAAATGACAGACGATGTGTCAAATAATAACGATTCGATTTAAACTGAATACAGTCAAACCTTTTACTACATGACATTTTTAATTGACAATATGTCTGTACGAAACCAAATGTTTCTACAATAAGTGTTGAGACTAGGAACTTTGATCTGCGTGGTTCTGTACGTTTTGAAATACCAGTAAACCTGTCTCAAGCCGACATTCCATCTCTATCCAGCAAACAATGACTCACTAAACAGACGAGCTTTGTTGCTTAACTAGTGTACAGAATGTCAAAGGAAGTTTAGACAAAGGGAACGATCTGCGTGATGTTTGTACACTTGAACTTTGTGAGACACGCTAGACAGCAATAAACCTGTTTCAAACCGACATTCCAGCTGCATCTCTATCCAAACATGACTCAACAAACATAGCTGTTTTGTTGCTTAACTAGTGTACAGAAATGTCAGAAGGAAGTGTTGAGACTAAAGGAACTTGATCTGCGTGGTGTTGTACTGTTAATTTGAACTTGTGAACACGCTAGACAACAGTAAACTGTCTCTAAAGCCGACATTTAGCTGCAGCTTAACATGACTCAACAAACAGACGAGCTTTTGTTGCTTAACTAGTGTACGAAATGTCAGAAGGAAGTGTTGAGACTAAAGGAACCTGACACTTGAACATTGTGAGACACGCCAACAGTAACCTGTCCTAGAAACATTCCAGCTGCAACTCTCTTATCCAGCAAACATGACTCAACAAACAGACGAGAAGCTGCATTTAACTTGACGAAATGTCGAAGGAAGTGTTGAGACTCTGCGTGGTGTTGTTGTGAGACACGCTGACAACAGTAAACCTGTCACTAAAAAACATTCCACGCATCTCTATCCAGCATGTCAACAAACAGACGAGCTTTTGTTGAACTAGTGTACGAAATGAAGGAGTGTTGAGACTGAACTTGATCTGCGTGGTGTTGTACCTTGAACTTGAGCACGCTGACAACAGTAAACCTGTCTCTAAGAACATTCCAGCTGCAACTTATCCAGAAGACGACAAACGACGAGCTTTTGTTGCTTAACTAAAAATGTCAGGGAACTTGATCTGCGTGGTGTTACACTTGAACTTGTGAGACAAGCAATAAACCTGTCTCTAAGCCGACATTCCAGCTTGTTGTAACTAGTGACAAAATGTGTGGTTCAGAAGGAAGTGTTGAGACTAAGGAACTGATCTGCGTGGTGTTGTAACATTGTGAATTTAGACATCAGTAAACCTGTCTCTAAGCCGACATTCCAGTTATCCATCTATCAGACAAAAACAGACGCTTGTGTTGCTTAACTAGTGTACGAAATGTCAGAAGGAAGTGTTGTTGCTTAGACCAAAGAATGAAATGAACTTGATCTGCAGTGTGTTGTACACTTGAACTTGTGAGACACGCTAAGACAACAATAAACCTGTCTCTAAGCCAACATTCCAGCTGCATCTCTATCCAGCAAACACGACTCAATAAACAGACGAGCTTTTGCTGCTTAGTGTTGTCAGAAGGAAGTGTTGAGACTAAAAGAACTTGATCTGCGTGGTTCTGTACACTTGCTTTGTAGACACGCTAGACAACAATAAACCTGTCTCTGCCGACAGCCGACATTCCAGCTGCATCTCTATCCAGCAAACACGACTCAACAAACAGACGAGCTTTTGTTGCTTAACTTTAATGCCTGAGACCAAAGGGAACTTGATCTGCGTGGTGTTGTACACTTGAACTTTGTGAGACACGCTAGACAACAGTAAACCTGTCTCTAAGCCGACATTCCAGCTGCATCTCTATCCAGCAAACATGACCAATAAACAGACGAGCTTTTGTTGCAACTAGTGTACGAAATGTCAGAAGGAAGTGTTGAGACTAAAGTGAACTTGATCTGCGTGGTGTTGTAACTTGAACTGTGTGAGACACGCTAGACAACAATAAACCAAGCCGACATTCCAGCTGCATCTCTATCCAGCAAACATGACTCAATAAACAGACGAGCTTTTTTGTTGCTTAACTAGTGTACGAAATGTCAAGGAAGTGTTGAGACTAAAGGGAACTTGATCTGCGTGGTTTGTACACTTGAACTTGTGAGACACGCTAGACAACAATAAACCTGTCTCAAGCCGACATTCCAGCTGCATCTCTATCCAGCAAACATGACTCAACAAACAGACGAGCTTTTGTTGCTTTAACTAGACGAAATGTCAGAAGGAAGTGTTGAGACTAGGGAACTTGAACACTTGAGCAAGACAGCAGTGTAAGCCGACGCTGCATCTCTATCCAGAAACATGACTCAATAGTTTAACAGACGAGCAACGGACAACTGATACTCACGCTAGACAACAATAAACCTTCGTTATGTTGCTTACTAGGAAGTGTAATAGGCGTTTCCTTTGGTTTAGGGACATGGGAAGTTGTCCCGTACATTTCTTATAAAGTGCAATGGTGATGAAACCTATCGTTGGAACTCAGTACTCTCACAATCTTAGTGACACTGTAGAATTTCTAATAAAGAGTAAATGTAAACGCTAATAGATGGCGGTTCGGTGTTCTATCTAGAAAATATATGTTTCTTTAGTTTAATTATAAGTTGTTATCGAATAAAAGCAATCCAGCCTGAATTGTTACAAATAAACTTATGTTTTCAGTAGTTCCTCACATGTTCCAACATAAAAAAGGTCTTATAACTACTGCAATGTTTACTAAAAGCACGGTTGTCATCTTACTAAACTAGAACTTATCTTGTGTATGACACACCTTTGGCCTAAGTAAGTGTGTTGCAGCTTTGTTCCTGTGTGACTCACAAAGTGTTGCTGCAGGGCTTCTCCATATCTGCATGATAAGCACTTGCAAAGACAATTACAATATTTTTCATTTACTTTCTTTTCCTTTACTTTCTATAAGTTATAACTTATGTTATAACTACAGATCAATAAAAGCTGAAAGAGCATGAAGAGCTTTAGAAGAGTCTTTTAGTATTTAAATCGTTACTCTAAAAGTATACATACTGTAGTATGTATTACATGTATTTAAAATAATAGTAAAATACTGTATGAGAAACTACTGTTATACGACTTTTCAATAGTTTGATATCCATAACCACTTATGTACTAGCCTATCAACATCTCAATCCAAAACGAAGTTTTATTACTACGGTTGTTTGTAAGCTTGTAGAAATTAGACATGTAATACCAATCTAAAATAATATATAACGTGATTTCTTAATGAAAATAGATTATTATGAAACTATATAAGCTACTAGATATAATTATGTAGTTTTATTTGTAATATGAGTAACTTGTGCAATTAGTGTTGCAATCAACTTGGATGAAATTCTCTGCGGTATTACTACAAGCAAATAACACCGCGTTTTCCTTATCATTTATTAGGTTTAGGTTTCTGTTAGCATGATAACATTAACATACTAAATACTTTGTGTTATCAGTATCACAGTTAGAATACTGCTATAAAACTCAAAAACTCTTGCTGTTTAGTTTTACTATTTTCACATTTTTCCTTTGAAAATATAAATGTGTGTGAACCGTGTTCCTTTTTCAACCAATATCATGTAACTACGAGTTAACGGCCCTGTGACTGTTGGAACTGTGGTTAGGAATACTTAGTAATCTCGCTTTGATTCATGGTAGCGCTTGTTTGTATGTGTCGGATTTGCTCATTTAACCTCTCGATACCAGCCACCTAGTAGACCATTGGAAACGGAGTTCCACAAATTATAAAGAATAGGTAACGATATACAAAATCAAACAATATATATTTAAAACCTTTATTTGCGTGCGTCAATGTATGTGTGGCAAGTTTTAAGTTTCTAGGCTCGATGATTTTATTGAAACTGTGTAATAATAAATCGACGAGTCCGTAGTATTCGGGTTTATTTACACGTATATAGTTGGTAAAAGTGTAGTGTTCAATTCCTATGTAGACAAGAGGTTTAATGTGGACAAGAAGACAGACAAAGTAGATACTGACGTGCTGGTTGCCAGTTTCAGCAGTGCCTCAAGTGCTGCTTATCACGCCAACCTGAGTAAACAACTTAGTTGTACTTTGAATAGTTACTTCATAACCTTACGATAGCTCTATTTCCAAATAAATTAGAACGGACCATATTAATTTAATACACGTTCAGATTTGATACACATTTACCTTTGTTCTGTAGGAATTTGCATGTTAAAACTTTATCGACGAAAACATGTCATTCACCTGACCTTATTTTGTCATCAAGTTATTGACAGGAAATTCCATTTCGTACTGTTCTGTTAATTGTTTTACTTTTTGAATATATTATTTCTACATTTTAAATTTATTCCTAGTCTAATACTTATAAGTTCTATAAAATATGTTTACAATAGCCACGGAGAAAACTGTTTAGTTAAGTAACTAGTATAAATCACATGGCCTGGGAATGAAAACGAACACCAAATCACATTTTTAATGACAGTGTTGAAAGCTGTACAAGCCCCTCTAACTCTGAAGCAAAACTCGATAAAAATGTTGGTTCAGGTTGTTTTAAAATGAAAACTGTATTTAGTTATAGAATTTATTGATGGCAAACTATTACAGCAGTAAACTTGCCGTACAGGTCGTCGTGTGTTCTGCTGTTAATGATTTATAGTGGTTAGGGCCGTAAACAGGTTATGGCCAACATGTGACCAGCGTACAAATCCAGTAAGCTTACTTATTTTATACAACAAATATCGTGTGTTTATAATACCTGCATATGCTGTAAGCGATTTCTTATGATAATCTGTCGAAGACACAATTTAAAACAAAACCCATAGACTGATGCGCTCGCTCATTCATTTTTTCTAGGAGTATCAATAATTATGGTGTTTTCATTTGACATACTACTAGAATTAGTATTTTAAAACGCAATGTAAAATGCTAGCATTATAACGATTCATCTTTCCTATCGTGACCTAAAGAACCGTTAAATATTTCACTTTGAAATGACTGATTGTTGCTTTTTGCTTTAAATAGAATGTTTCATGGATTACGATCCCATGTTAACATTTCCAGTTCGGTTTCAATAGTAAATAATTATAAAGCATTTCAAAAACCATCTATTCGTGTAAGTCAATTTCCATAACAAAAGAACTTAATTTTCGAAATGTATTTTTGACAGTGTTATAAGGACTTTGATTACAGGATCCATTTAATCGGGCACGTGTAAAAGCCTAATAGACCAGTTATGACCTCCAAAATCGCAAATAAATATAGTTTGTAAACAAATCATAGGTCGAGAAAATGGCATCGCACATTGAGCGTGTATAACTAACACAGTGTTGCTTCCGGGAATTTTCATATAATTCTGTTCATTAATCACTTGATTCGTGAGAGTACGGGCTGAGAACATTAAAATATTTTTATAATTATTGCTTTGAAAATTAATGGAGTTGTGACAAATAACGAAATAAACATTGTCCTTCTACTTGCTATTACGATGAAACAACTAACCCTAAGTATTCAATAGTAATTCCAGATAGGCCTACCCTGGTTACATTAACGTAAGATACTTTGGCTAACGAAGGTGAACAGTTTGAAAGCGACGCAGACGACAAAGCAATAAATAAGACTTAGAGTTGTGAGGTAGATTTGCCTGTCCAACTAGCGGCTTCTGGTTAATAGCTTCCTAATATGTTACTGGCCAGTAGCCAATACAGCTTGACGTGTATTGAAACTTATGTGAACTTTAAACGCAATCACTTAGTATACATCAACTTAAGCCACAAATATTGAAATTCGTTATTAAAAGAAATATTTTATGGCTTGCTACGTTTTAAATGTATTAATAACAGATTTTATTCTAACCTAACATGTTTGATTACGAACAAAATTATTTATATTCAAAAAATGATTAGTAAGCCCACTCAAAACTGTAATGTATCTCCACTTTTGTTTCAAATTTAGTTTGTGCACTTAAAGGTACAACAATCATTTCAATATAAAATAGTGTAGTAATGGGTTATAATACCCTGCCTCCCCCTTATCCGTCCTAATATGTAAATAAGTTACTATAAAGCTACTAATGGTGAACTAGTTTATGTTTCAGCCGATGTTACAATAGTACGTCTTATATAAAACTAAAAAAAATAAGAACGCACTAAAAATGAAACTTAGAATTTTGACATGCACAGTTAAGTCACAAGTTCCAACTTTGTATACAAGACTTCCCTGTGTTGTTATATTACTAGTGTATGCGCATGTTACATGTTGGTGCACTAATGAAATATTCTTTCGAGCTTTTAAGGTTCAAAATATGTTTGCACTTGTATTTGATATGTTTGAAAATTTGAACTCAAACTTATCCACGGAAGCCTGTAATAAAGCCCAAAGCGATCATAAAGTTGTGGAATTTATCGGATGCTGTTCTGGGACAAAGGCTTTATATTTCTGCCGTAGAGAGCACAGTTTCCGATATTTTTAACATGCAAGCTATTCCGTTCGTGTTTTTATTCATTTTGACACTGGTCCATGCACAGTATACACCTTGTAACTACTTATTTTACTGACACTAAAATCCGATTAATGTTTCTTTTACTGTTTTATTTGGAAAGCAATAAATTCAACTAAGTATTATATTCACTTATTTATTTGACTTTCAACGGAATTTAAAGACACTCATACAAAATACTACGAATAATGATGTTTGACTTGAGTACATACTGTCGTATATAAAGTCAAGTACTTACCATTTGAAGTATATGAAAAATAAATAAAGTACTGAAATAATATTACAAAACAAAGAAACAATGTTAAACAAAAGTAAGTACTTGTACGAATGAAACTAATAATATTGTAAGCATTGAGACTTATAAATGTACAAGGTTCAAAGTTACAGCGTGAACATGCTTACAAATGTCAGCTTAACGAAGCTTTGATTCAAGCTTCAAGTTTGAAACAGCTTTGCAACACAACATTGCATGACTCTCGCCACTCTTGTACTCTCAGACTCGTCATTGCTTTCAACAATGCAGCTGCGCACTATCCTACTTCCCACCCTAGGGCAGTTTAACATAACTAATCAATGACAATTTTTAAACATAACCTTACTAATTAAAAAGATTTATGTTGGCGTACAACACATTATTCTTCCTTTTCCGGGACGAATTTGTACATTAGGATTTTACGATCATGAAATCTTAAAACATTGGTAGTTCTAAAGTTAAAAATAAAATGAATAACTTAGTAAGCTCATACATTACATGAACTCTCACTACTTGTCGTTATACTCGTACTAGTATCCAGGATTAATTCAGCATGAAAGGATAATAGTTACATTAACAGCACTAAGATTATCACCCACTACTAGTTCAGAACTGTTGGAAGTCTGTAGTCGTTTGAAGCATCTGTAGCTTTAGTTACCCACTGAACTTCCTTAACGACTATATTAGGCCAATAGATAATAGAAGTATATCTATTGAGCTTGGAATCGTTTCCAGTTACCTGAAGAGAGAATAAAAGATATTTAAAATAACAAAAGTTTCTCAAATTGTGTCTAGTTTTAAAATAGTTAAAGTTACTAGTACATAGTTATGAAGCGTGTAGACATTCAACTCGTATTATAATACGTATTAAATAATCTCTTAAAGATTTTATTCTTATTTTTTGCTTAAATAATACTTTGAAATTTCAACAAATATGCTTCATTGAGTTTGTATCTGCAACTCAGTATTTAATGAGGAGACATTTTGAAGCCATTTTACCATGCAACTTGGCCATACCTATGTGGATACAGCAGTGGTCACTTTCACAACATTCAATACTTCCTTTTACAACTGGGGTTGTGCTTTACAAAACTAAAGCTATTTCTGAGTCAATAAAATCATTATGAGTATGTTTATAGACAATTACAATTTAGATCTAAGTAAGGATCGATCAATATCCAGTTAGGATTTAGTTACTAAACATGAAACAGCTTGGCTGAGCCCAAATGAAAATATTGAAATGTGTAATACATCGTACCCTAGTGATTCAGTCAATCTTACTGTTTTGTAAAACATCTTGTAAAACCGGTTTATGTTTCAGGTGGCAACTGCCTGAGGTTGACAGAAGTACGCATAGAACAGCACACAGTACGAGGAAACACTTCACAACTGCTGTGCCAGTTCGACCTCCAGGGGAGACTCTGTACTCTGTCAAGTGGTACAAGGATGGCAACGAGTTCTTCAGGTTCCTTCCAAGAGACAGTCCACCAGCTCAAATATTCCCACTTCCGGGTGTCGTTGTTGATGTAAGTTTCAACTACCAATTAATATTAAGATTGAAGCTGCTTAGTGAATTACTGCAAGCTATTAAACTAGATTATACAAAATTAAGAAAACATTTTGGTGGTTAGCTTTGAGTGCAAAATAGTTGATAATATTTTTTCTACGAGTTCTCTTATGCAAATTTTGCAGGAACTCACAGTTAGTTAAAAAAGTAAAGACAATAGTTAAAAGCTATGGTTAAGTATTTTACATAACAAACTGTGTTTTTAATGTCAATGTCAATCCATTATGTCATTAATGTTGTTACCTTTAACTATTCTACACTGCCAGTACACACACTGTATTAATTTCAATGGTTGTGTAAAGGTAAAATCGTAACCATAAGAGCCTTACACGTGCGTATATTACTCATATTGCTGGATTAGAGAATGTTTTGAGGTTTATTAATCTCCTAAATGAAAATTGTGTTTTACTACCATTTATTTTTTATATGTCTTATTTGTTCGTTCCTTTAAGCTTATGCACAACTTTGTTTGACTAAGCACTAAACATGTTTGTTTATTTAGTTAAATAATTGATTGTAATATCGTTATGTTTTGAGTGTCCTAATTAGAATGTTGTTTTCTTTTTAATTTGGATAATAAAGTTTCTTTTCTGCAGCTTTTAGATGAAACTCACATTTTACAATATTGCTTACAGATAAACAGGTCTAATGAGTCGCAAGTGACTCTGCGAGACCTCACCCTGAGCAGCAGTGGGCGCTATCGATGTGAAGTGTCTGCAGAAGCTCCTTCCTTCCAGACTGTCTCAGACCACGGCGACATGCTCACAGTCGGTCAGTCACTTTCCACACTCTAGGCCAAAATGTACTTTCAGTTGTTCTTGAGAAAAATGTGTTCATTTCACCAACTAGTTTAAGAAGGATAAAATATTAATTGTTCCAAGATTGATACAATTATTCTTTATTAGCTGGTTTAAAAATATGTATGTAAGCAAACCGACAAGCTTTCTATAATGAAAGCTTAACTATAATATATTGGAAGGATTTATTTTTAAGTTAATAATCTTGAGTTATTTAATATGTTTTAAATTTTAAACTCCACATGATTATTACTACTCGCTTACATCTAACAGTTAAAAATCGTATAAGATAATAATTGCGAAACCTCAGACGGAAAGACAATTTACAAAACAACTGTGTTCTACCATTACAGTATTATACATATTTATTCATTCAAAACGTCAAATTTGCCATGATGAACATTAATTGTACGTTATCTCTTTTCTGTGTTAGGCTAGAGTCTTGAAAACTGTTAGACATGGAGACTACTCGTATACCAGCAAAAGAATTTTACTTTTGACTATTATTTATTGACTATTATTATTTATTAATACAGAAAACTGACGTTTGACTTTTAATTAATTTACATCAATTCCAAAAAGATTTGAGCTTTGCTGTTACCAACTTAAATCGAAACCAAACATACATCCCTTAAATAAATATCGTATTTTTTTATTCGACTATTTATTTATCGACTTAAAAGTGACGTATTATAACTTAATTTATCTTTCACACTTATCCATTTTATTGTGTAGACGTTAAACCTTTAAAACGTTGACCTGTTAAAACAACTTCATGTCCATAGTTCCCGTAAATAGCGCGAGACCTAAGAGTGCTAGTAAATATAGCGTGATTAAGCGGCGATGTGTTGATGCGTCTCTATTAGCGAGGTCGACCTACTATTATCTATGATAGATGTGAATATCGCTCGTGATAAGCACTCCACGCCTCCTCCTCCACCTCTGCATTATATAATCAATATCTGGCACCTTCATACGACTTGCAAATAGAGTGTCCGCCCGCTTATCTGCGAGCAGTATTTCACCCGGAGCCTGTCTCAGGGAAACTTTTGAAGGGTGGGTGCATAATGGAGTGGGCAATTTCTTACAGCCTGTTCTGCTTCTTGTAGGAATACGTAGGCTATATAAATGCAGGACGGCGTCGGTGTATCTTGTGTGATGAAAGTGAGATTTATGACTTTTTAGGAAGAAGAGTATATGTTCTTTTACCTGCCTTAACACCTTGTTACTTGTGTAGGTCAACCGAGATATTTTAGTAAAACCTATACAAACATTTATAACCTACGACTGATTTAAAACGGGTAGCTGTTGTAATTGAACTGTTTAAAGATATTCCAAAGTGTCAGTTAAAATAGTTATACAAAATAGACTAAGGCTAATTATTGGTTAGCTAGGAGTCAGTTGTTAATAATCTGAAACAAAATAAGAAAGGTTATGCACCAACCTATTTGTTTGTTTAGCGAAAAGAAAGGCTCATACAAATTTGTATCATTACACACTTACAAGGAGACACACTAACTTGTCATTATTACTGTATGGCTGCCATTTAAAAGGTAAAAGTTAGTCTTTTTTTTTAAACATTGGTTTTAATTATACCGAAAATTGTGAAAAGTTAACTTAAATGGCCTCGGCGATAAAATTATTTAGTGAAAACACACACAGACAAACAGACGGAGAACTAAGCGAGATAGGCGGCCTATGTGTTATAAGAAATGTTTTATTTATTATGACCTGAAAATCACCAGGTGAAGTTTGGTCTCGTCCCGTATTACTGGACATTCTGTATTGGTATCTCTCTGTATTGGATAAAGAAATACGAATGTATCTAGGCATACGGGTGATACCTTATATGTACGCACCATATCGGTTAGTTGATTTTAACATTTAGCTATTATATCCTAATACGGGCATACTCTTGTCCTCTGTTTAGCTTTGCCGGAAGAAGGTCCACGCATCACTGGAGGAAAGCCGCGCTATCAGGTTGGCGACACTGTGCGAGTGAATTGTACTTCCGGTAGCTCCAAGCCAGCCGCTCAGCTCATGTGGTTCATCAACGGTGAACAGGTGCGTTGCAATTGGCTTCAAAATATGACACTGTTGTACACCTGTAATGTTTTAAACATATGGTATTATTTTTCAATCATTTTACTATTTAGTTTTTGTTTTGTTTCATTTGTTGGTTTTATTCTTATATTAGGGACTAACTCATTCCTTAAAATTATGATACCGTATATAAAATTATAACCATGAAATGTGGTTGAACTTATTGGTTAGAACTATTCATTATTTTACTGTCATGTTTTATAATTTTTACCATTTTTTAATTTGTTATTCTATTTTATTCTACGTTATGCTGTCTTAATTCAGTAACAAGAACAATGACATTTGTTGGTATTGTTCAATTTAAGAAAATGATACGAAGTTCCATCCAAATAAAACAAAAAAGATTATCTTTGTTGTAAAGGTCTTGCTAACTTAAGCTGATTTTAGTTTATTACCTCATGCAAAGTTATGTTTTGAACAATAATATTATGCTAAAAATATATATTATTGTATTAAACTTAGAGGGTAAACCACATGCGCTATAGTCCTTGTTTTAAGGAACGACTATTAGATTTAATTTGATTCCAGTTTTCTACCTGCAGTAGTCCATATGTGAGTACAAAATGCTTAGTTTTAAAACCTACCTTACTATGGACGATGAGTTGTATTCAAAGTCATCGTTACTAAATTATGAACCCTCACCCAACAACGCTTTCCAGGTAAACAACACCTACCTGCGAGGCCCGTACGTGGAGTTTGTAGGTCGGGAAGGTCTGGAGACTGCTACACTGGGCTTGGAGTTCAAGGTGGAGTCTCGTCACTTCCGCAGAGGAGACTTGAAGCTCAAGTGTCTTGCCACGATCGCCACGGTGTACTGGAACAGCAACGAGGAGAGTGTAGAAGGGGAGAAGCCCCAGAGATCCCCTGCCTTGGAGGTCAAGGATATACCAACTGACCGATCACGAGCTGACAGGGTGCAAGGTGAGAACTAATCTTGCTTTTTGATGTACGTGAATACAGCAAAGTACGAAGTGAGAAACGGTGCTCTAAGATTAGAATGACTCGTGGAAGATGCAAAGCGAGCTTAGCACTTAGTTAAACGGTGAAAATATTGGTATTTTTTTAACACACTCATAGAAACCACAAATGTCTTTGCCAAACTAGCAGAACTTATATTTTATCCCATCAGCAAAAATTGCAACTTTAGCATTTGATAAGAGACAAATGTCACAAACAAAGCTTTTTAGAAAAAATTATAATTTAAAAAAAAGGCTTTTAATTACCAAAGCCTTATATCATAAGTGACAATATTTAAACTAAACTACTTAAACATTATATGAATAGTTTAAAATTAGTCACTTTTACGGTTTTGGTGATTTCAACATTCCATTTCAAAATCAAATTTGATTATTTTTGCATTCCTATAACTACTGACGTCACTAAAGTTTATTGTGTGCTGCCATCCCACCCCTGTGGGACCACAAAGCCTCACATCCTTCAGCCCCTATCTCTTCCTTAATCTCCAGAGAGGGACATTCTAATAGGATGTGCCTAGCAGTTATCAACTGTTCCTTATCAAATACTTTGATGATATGCCCATGTCCACAATATGATCTGATGTCGGAAGTTTTAAGATGCTACTGGAGAGCGCCCCTGCTAGGCCCTTTTAAGCAGGTTGGCGATTGAGCTTCCTGATAGGCTTGTCCAATTTTGACAATGTGCCTCAGTCTAAACCATTCAATGCGCCCAGTGCTTCCCTAATATTTAAAGTGGTGTCACATAGAATTCCTTATCACAATTTAAACTTTATATAGTACGTAAAGCTTGAATTGACTTTAAAAAGTCTTATTTGAAGGTAATGTTATTATTGCATTTGAAGAATTTAAAACAGAAGGGGTGTTATAAGTGAATTAGTAAATAAATAGGTAACAAAACACCTTAGGTCAAATAAAATATCATAATGAAAAGTGGTTTAACCAAGAATGTCATATTTATTTTCATCAGTAAAATATTTTGTTTCAGCGTCAAACGGCTGTGCTTACTTCGCTTGCAGCCCTCAAATAGTGTTTGTCGTTCTTATCCATCACTTGACCGTGGCCTCAAGATAACAGGCACGTCAGCAACAACATTTCATACAATAAGAAAACGAAAGAGATTCTTCATGTATTATATGGCTGGTTGTACATATCTTTAGTACAATATGGCAATGAATAAAAAATACAACGAAAATATATTGCAAAATGAATAGAAGATTAATAAATATTTAAAAAGAAATAAATGGAATGGTAAAGTTTAAGTGTTTTTAATGAATCTGCATTTGTTAAGTTGTTTTACGTGAGATTTCTTTCTATATCAAAAGGTTAGAATGTATAAAACCTATATGGAAGACCATATAATGATCCATAGGCGCCATACTTTCTTTTTCTCGCTATAGCCTATGCCATGAATCCGGTATTCTATGCTAATGGCACATAAAAGCCATTGGTAACTTAGAGCACGAACTAAGAAATAACATTATGAAATCTGAAACAGTTTTGCAAAATTTTAAGTAGAAACCAAACTTATTTGAAAGGTGTTTAATATTTAAAATCTATTTCACAATGATGTTAGAGGTGGTATCCAACAAGTTATTAAATTCGGAACAAAATCCTTTTACATGAAATAAGGTCTACAAACAGTAATTTCAAATATTGATTTCTCATAATTTCATCCTACTATAAATTAATACGAGTACGTATTTGCAGTACAGTACGTATGAAATATGCATAACTAAACTCAGTAGCAGAAAAGAGTTAAAATGGTTCGATAACAACTCTCGATTGAAAAAGATAATTATATCGCTAAGTTCAAAACAAACAAAAGCCTCGGAACAGGTGATCAAACAATGTTTTGCAATTATCGAATGTAAATAAATCATTGTTCTCGCAAATGTAAGAGTAACGAGTATTTTGTATTCATAGCCATTACCTTGTGTTGCTCATCGCAGTCCACTTTTCTATCTCGCCAGTATATTCAGTGTTATCTCTACGAACAGATTTTACTGTAAATAAGCACAGTTATTTTATCTATAAGTTGTAAACGTAATAAATATTCTTTCGACATAATGTTAAAGCTGGTAAATCTTACAATAGATGTAGTTGAAGTCTAATGATTGTTATAAAATGTATTAAGTTACTTGGGTATTTATTTGTTGATTAAAGTATATTCTTTAATTGATTATCATGTATACATTTACCACACCTTAGTACAGTTTTGTTAAGTACCTTGAATGGTCAGTTCTCAACGAAGTTCTAATGTAAATTGGAAAAGTTTTCTTTGAATTAAATAACGTATTGGACAATGTTACAGAAGCCTGTTGATTTTATATTGATTAATACTCTTACAATCAAGTCTTTGATTTAGGAAACCATAAAGTGATAAGCATGTTTCAAACTTCAAAATTGACCATTTAATGGTTTTAAGAATTCAATATGTATGTAATTATGGTTTATAACACGCTTATTTAAATCCATTTTAGTATTTATGTATCACTTTGTTTCTTTGGCAAAATACTTCCAATGAACTACGAAATGGCTTTGTACAATATTCATTTTAAAATACAACGATCTTATTGTAAGATAAAGTAACATTAATGATTTAGTAACAATTGCATTTGTACTTTGTTTAGTACTCTTACTCAGTTTTAGAACAGGTTACCAGGATAGGTCACTTCATATTTGGGTACTTGACAGCTAAACTTTGTGCTGAAATTTTTATACTTTAAAATGTTTGGCAAAATATTTTGAACTGGTTCTCAATACTGTATATAATGTTTATATTTGTTTGATTATATCCCCAGAACTATTTTACTGTTAGACTACTATGACTGTTTCCTTGTACAGTATTGCTCAACTCTAGCTGTTCGTAAGAGCACTACCCTCTGAGTGTAGAAGCAGTATTGGCCCATGTTTGTGTCGATGCAGACAAATGTATATACTCGTACAGGTCAGGCAAACCTAGTTTGCGAAGTGTAAGATTGCTTGTTGATAAGGGTGTTAATGCTTATTAAATGATATTTTCAAAAAGTGCTGTGAATTAATTTCCTGTGTTTGTGTGAAGGGTATGGATGTTCCATTATAAGAAGAGCAAATAGTGACTGGGACTCGTGGCGTGGTCCTGTAATCCAGCTTCATGGAGGTCAGGTTTTGTGATGATATAGGTCTAAAGCGGCTCAGATAGACATCTGATGATACCCATCGATTCCCACCATTGTCGTTACATATCAGACCATCACCTGCGCGGTTCGGAAGTCACGTTAAGCCGTTGGTCCTTGTATTTCCGTTGGTCATTGAGTATTGAGGGCTTCCCGCATCAACTCCACCGTCGTTAAGACATATCAGACCATCACCTGCGCGGTTCTTAAGTCACGTTAAGCCGTTGGTCCTTGTATTTCCATTGGTCATTGAGTATTGAGGGCTTTATCTACCCAGATCTTTTTTATGGTTGGGCCTTGTGAGGAGGTAACTCAAATTCAAACATTCAGAGGCTATTTATTCTTCAAATGCAAGCAATCCGAATAGTAAAACAACTTCAATGGAGAGAGTCGTGTAAGCTAATTTTCTAACCCCTTTAAGTCCTGAAACTGTCAACACTACTTTGCCTCTAAATCCTACAAATATGTCCCTTCTCAACCAACAAGTAACAAAGGTTGACTACCGGACTAGGAGGCACAATAAGGTAACCTCGTCAGTGTTTGTCTTCACAGACAAAATTCTTTTCGTCAACATACTCGTATTTCTAGATCAGGCTAAAGGTGCCCTTGTATGAAGCGCATTTAAATAAAGTATCGTGCCAAAACGATAATGCACTTACATCAGAGATGAGTTTAAGCAGAGAAATGGGAAACCACTTAAAACAGGCATACATCATAAAGGTTAGAGTGGGACCAATGCGGATAAATGAAAAAAAACGAATGAATATTAGTATGTCTAAATAGAATAGTTCATCACTACATCCTAAAGTGACACTTTTTGACACGAGGTCAATTATAATTATAATTAGATCAGTTATAATTATAGAGTTATAATTCTCGTTTGTGGTATCTACACCACAATATTTACAGTTCTTTTTAACTAAACGGTTTTGTCCATAGCCATTTTGCAAAGCAATTATCACAAGACAGACTGGAAAT
This sequence comes from Matsumurasca onukii, assembly GCA_018831715.1. NCBI lineage: Eukaryota > Metazoa > Arthropoda > Insecta > Hemiptera > Cicadellidae > Matsumurasca > Matsumurasca onukii. The sequence goes on along the minus strand of CM032061.1, from coordinate 41,064,524 downwards.
AAACGTTAGGATAAAAAATAATTCATCAACTATTAACTATAAAATACAAAATATCTCAGAACGAAATCCTCAATTTGAATCTTATAGAATTTCTTATTCAAAGTACAAGAGATATTGTTATCACATTTCAAGAATGCACGGTGATTCTGAAAACCAAGATCAAGGTTCAAATCTGCACAAACATAAAATCTACAAAGGACCACATGATGCACCATCTATAGTTAAAATAGAAAATCGAAATATAGTATTTAAACGTCTTTGAAAGCTTCCAAAAATTAAAACATATTTATCAACGAATAGGTCTAATCTAAAGATAGATGAAGCTTCGCACTGCTGAAATTCTTATGAAGCATTTTACTTTCGATTTCCGTTTTAAATGACAGTTTCCAAATCTGTTTAACTTAACCCCGGCAAATATTTCTATAACCTTTTGTATCTAAATAAGGCCACTCAGGCATACAGTATAAATGTTATAAATAAAACAGCTTAAATGTGTACACTACTTTAAAGTTTCACCATAAAATCATTTGCAAGAAATCTACATTTTTAACTCACGAACCAAAACACATTTACACTCATAAATTTAAACATAAATATTCAAAAGGTTTGAATTTATTTGTTGGTTTAACTTTACCGACTCCAAAATGAAAATATCAACGTCCAATGTATTTAGCAGTACGTGTTATTCCAAGTGTAGATTTCCAGCTAAGTGGTTACAAGCTAAACATTTAATTTAAAGCAGGCTGGTTAACATGAGAAGAACAAACAAGGGTGGAAAGCAAACACGGGGTTGTGTACAAACATCCGACTCCGGCCATCGCTGTGTTTGTAACTCTGCTCATGAAACTACCCGCAACTCAATAATGTAATGAGGTCCACTTTCCTCGACACACATTACGGCTTGTTAATATTACGGCAGATTTTATTTGTACGTTCGATAATTAACAAACTGAATACAATTTTTTCATGTTAATTATTATTAATCAAGCTATTAGTTTGTTTTTCAAAGACTACGTTGGTACAGTTAAGTTTGTACATTCCCATAAGTGTTTATTACACATAAGAAACTACGGTAAACTAATTGTTAAAAGTTAATTATGCTGGTGTTATTACAGTAACAAAGAAATCTATGGAAATGTCTTCCGTTTATTATGTTAAAAACTAAACAACGTTTCGAGAAAAATGAAAACCCCTCTCGTTAGTACTCGTAAATGAAACTTGGCCTGAATTAGGCTATATTCAAATACTAAAAATTGTAAATTAGACTACAGAAGAAACTACGTAAGCAACCTTTGTTTGTAAATCACTAAATCACTATTTGAGATGCCGACCACTCTCATGAAGGTATTTTAAGGCAAATATGTGGTGAAGGATCAGTGTGATGAGTGGTAGTAATGAGTTATGAGGTGTAGTTACAAACTAAGACCGACTCTTCCTTAAAATGGGTCATTAATTAATAGCCCAATGACCAATGGAAATACAAGGACCAACGGCTTAACGTGACTTCCGAACCACGCCGGTGATGGTCTGATATGTTTAAACGATGGTGGGAGTTGATGCATCAGATGATCACTGAGACTATCTAAGACACCACGCCACGATTCCCAGTCCATGTGAGCGACATAGAAACAACAAGTACAAATTGGTAACGACTAGGCAATAACCAATGGCACAATTCGAGACATCTTGGGGTCAGTGGGACCAGTATGTCACTACAGGTAAATGATGATAAGTTTGTTTCTGCATTAAAGTGTACTAGTTTTTAGGATTATAATATGATTAAAGGCTAAGTTTTACTTGAGAACGAGAGGAGTCTTCATACCTCTCGCAACATTGTGTAGTAAACTGCTTAGTTCTATTTTTTCGTCTGGTAGTGTATTTTTTCAAACTAGTTGTAATATTTTACAAAGCTATGACAACGTGTGTAATTTGCAAAAGTGCTTTTTGTTGTAGGAGTAATTATAACAATTATGGTACATAAAATAGTAATAATAAACGGCTTTTGAATAGAGCTCTTAAATCATGTAATGTATACATGCATGATGGAATTGCAAGATAAAGTTATGATTTTATCCATTCCTACTAGTCAAGCAAAATCAATAGTTATAATTTTGTAACAATTTTTTAGGAAGTACCCCTTATGGAAGTAAAATCCAAATTAGCAACTTTGAAAGACCCTTTCATCAAGAAGAGTCCTAGGAACATACCAAAAAATAGTGACCCTCGGATCTTGCAAGGTTGAATGGGTAAATTGACTGAGCAATTGTGACCAAAACCCAATCCCTTTACTCATTGTAATTATTGTAATTATAATCGATCCTTTATAGGTTAAACGGTTCCATTCAAGCGAACGTTTGGTTTAACACAATAGCATTTATTTTGGTATACAAGTTTCAAATCTGTACGCCCGTTAATTTGAAACATCCTTCTTCCGAAAACAAAAGCGTGGTGTAAAATGTCACTAAACAATATGTTCTTTCAAACGTCATGTTCCTTAAAGCTTCATAACACGTCTTTAAACTGATTAACATATATTCTAAAATTAGTTACTTTTATTCCACATACATACAACTCGACGTTTATATTAGTTTTCTAGGCAGGAGGATTTATACGTTTAATCTCGGTAGACGCTGTTCAAGCCAGGTGTTCTTGCTACTATGTTTTCATTTCCGTCAAAGCTTATCCTTGGACAGAAGTAGATATAACGTAAACGTCACGGTGTGGACCGACATCAGTACTCTTGTAGACTGAATCTAGTTTCAGTTTTAACAAATGGTAATAACTGATTCAAGAAGAAAGGTACGATAAAGTGGCAAAAGGTAATTTGCATACATTGTATACTGATAACCATGTCAAAAGACTATGTTATTGAATAACAATCGTGGCTGAATCATTTTTGGACAATATCAGAGCACGGGTTCTTTGTTCAGTTTAAGTAACCAAATTACCGTGCGTTGAAATCTGAAAAGAAATGAAAAGTATTGCATTTTTAAACAAACTGAAAACATTTCAATGTTTACTCAACTTTTGAATTGATACTCATTCATGCTTTTTAAAGTTTAATAAAATTTTAAATAATTACATATTTAATCTTTACAGAAGTAGAAATTCGACATAATGAATGAGTCAGTTAATAACTAATCAATTGACTGATATACGAGTACTTGTGCGGGTGATTCCAATGATGAGCTAATGACCTGAAGCATGTTGGTTAGTCTCAGCTTATTGTTTACAAAATACACGCGTACTCTTTTTAATATTTCGTCAGTGGAATGTAAACAAAAGCTAAAATATTGAGTTTTACGAAGAATTGTTAGCGTAAAATAAATTTTATATGTCTTTTAGTTTAATTACACGTGTATCCCAAACCGTTTTCCAGTCATAATGGTTTTAAGAGAAAACACGACAAATAGCTCACAACGAGTACCGTATATAAATCACTAAATCACTATTTGAGATGCCGACCACTCTCATGAGGGTATTTTAAGGCAAATATGTGGTGAGTGTGATGAGTGGTAGTAATGAGTTATGAGTCTTGTTACAAACTAAGGCCGGCTCTTCCTTAGAATGGGTCATTAATAAATAGCCCAATGACCAATTCAAATACAAGGGCCAATGGCTTAACGTGACTTCCGAACCACGCAGGTGATGGTCTGATATGTCTAAACGATGGTGGGAGTTGATGCGGGTATCATCAGATGATCACTGAGACTATCTGAGCCGCTTTAGACCTATATCATCCTCAAAACCTGACCTCCATGAAGCTGGATTACAGGACCACGCCACGAGTCCCAGTCGTGCATACGCGTGGATACATCGATATTTTAAATCTCTTTTTTCAAACGTTTTCGTGCTAACTCTTTAAGAAATGCGATAGTAAATCTGTTGAAACTGTTTCGTTAATTTTTATTTGTTCAAACTATTAATTATCTAAGTATGTTTTGTTAACCAACTCGAACTCTGAGAAAGAGGGAGGGAGGGAGAGGTTGTGAGTGAGGGGGCACACTCAAGTGCTAGAGACAACAGATCCTAATGATATAATTAAGACCGGGCTCCTCGGTCAGCACTTGAGAATTAGGCTTTGTTGCCAATTACAGCCGATGTAGACAGCCTCCAACCACACATTCTCTCCGACAAGTATTGATTGTGTACTTATCCACTCATTTACCTGCTGACTGCTAGTACTCAGCGGATCCGTGGCGGATTGGTATCGCACGCGTTTCCGGAGCTCATCGCTCCGGTGGCGCGGGTTCGATCCCCGCAGTCACCACTTACAATTGTAATGTGACTAATACGGTGACGCTGGGTAAAGGTCGAGGTTGAGTGGAGGAGTGTAGTCCTAACTTCGCCTCGTTAAACAAGACAAACTTTACCTTTACCTTTTACCTTTACTTGGTTGTGTAACTTCAAGTTTCTTCAAGATATGTTACATTATTTTAGTAATTAATAGTAATTATTATTTTAGTAAGTAGTAGATAAGTTCATGCTGTTCCAGAGCGTCAGACTTTCAGCACTAAGATCTAAAGTAGATTATAGTTAGCAATTCCAAACACTTGACAATGGAAGAAATGCCACCATTTGAAAAGTGTTGACTGACAATATGAGTTTCAGCTTTCAAAATCTAACGCAACTACTGTCGCTAAACTAATTTAGTTCAAACACAGTTAATGTATTATTTAACGTAAGTCAAAAAGCTTTTCAAGAAAACAAGAGTTTGTTTAACGACTCATCATGTTAGCAATATATGATGCATGCAATTTGGAAATGCTGGTATATAGGCCTAACATTACGATTGACGATATGAAAATATGTTCCTATAAGCCATGTGATTAAAGTGATTACACGGAATAAATCCATTTAATCACTAAACAGACTCGTTACTAACAATGGAAATCTTCGGTTACTGAAGGTCAGTGCTAATGCACTGTTGTTCGTTAACACTTGACCTAGGGTTTCTTCGGGAACTTTTCACTTAAAGTTATGGAAAGCACTTTCCATTTCAAATTCATCTTATTGCTTATTTTAATAAATCCCTCCCACATTTAAAGCTTATAGAATCATATTACAGAAAAATCACTATTTGCCGACCACTCTCATGGGAGTATTCTAAGGCAAATATGTGGTGAAGGATGAGTGTGATGAGTGGTAGTAATGAGTTATTAGGTGTAGTCTTGTTACAAACTAAAGCCGACTCTTCCTTAGAATGGGTCATTAGCCAATAACCAAATGAAATACAAGGACCAACGGCTTACCGTGACTTCCGAACCACGCAGGTGATGGTCTGATATGTCTAAACGATGGTGGGAGTTGATGCGGGTATCATCAGATGATAGCTTTAGATACTTTAGTTTCAATATTAGAAAATGTGTGATTTGTTTAAAAGATATTCATCCATTCTATCCTAAGACCCTGTGCATGCGAATGTATCAGCAATTTTAAGAAAATATTAACTGATAAGAAATTGAAAGCATAGCTTGTTTGTCGTTAAAAACTTATTTTGGTTTGAAAACAAACGAGATTACGTAAACAAGCTAAGGTGACGTAAACAGGTACCAGCTGTTTTCCATCTGAGCAATCCCTGTGTTGTTTTTCTCAGGGTGCTCTGAGAAAACAAATTTACCACTTAATGTAGCAAAAATACATTTGCTTTATGTAAATACGAGTGTTTACGATAGAGTTCGTAGACTTTTGGTCTGCTGACAACCCAGACAGGGATATTGCCCCAGAATATGAATAAAGTAAATTTTATTTTTACGCCTTAGTTTTCTTTTTTTAATTTAATTACGACATCGGTGTATTTTACAGAATTCCTACTTTACCTCTAAACTTTACTGATTACACATAAAAAGTAAGAGAATATTAAAAATTTTCATTAAAAAAAGTCTCGCTATACATGAATTACGAGTATTAACGTATAGTAAAAGTGTAATTTGTGTAGCCTATAAAGCATTTCATAACACATATTTAACACATCTGAGGTACTTTTATATATAAATATGACATTAAACTATGAGCAAGCTAATCTCCAAGTCATTGGTAGATCAATAATTATGATGTCTGATATTATAGATCGCGTGAGGTCTCAGAGTTTTTAATATGACCGATGCATTTAGTCATGACCTTCGGGCTTTGTTATCATGACTTATCGTAGCATGATGCTATGCCATTTCCCTCCACCGTAGCCTAGGATCTTGGCTACTCGACAAAGTTCATTTTGTATACCATTCTATCATTTGGTCTACGGCCTGGGCAATCCGACACAGTTTATTTATGGCAAGAATGATTTAATTATATCTCGCCCTTCGCCATTTATATTTCTTTGGCTACGTATCTGCTTTTTGTCCTTCTACAAATCGTGCTATTAATTTCTCCTTTAGCCTACGGCCTGAAATACTTGTAGTAAATAGTTAGTTACCATATATTTCATCTGCTTATGGCCTCAGCAATTTATTTGAGTACAAGTTGTGTTGTCGTTTTCCAATCGGCTCACGGGATAGACTATTCAAAAAGGTCTAGATTTACTATCAATACTTTCTTGCGACTTACGGCCCCGGCTATTGTCTTAGTAAATGCGTGTGTGCATTTCAATCTGGCAATGGCCTTGGCTACTCGATACAGCTCTTCAGTCACGGCTTTTCGTTTTGCCACATTATATGTTGTCATTTTCCCCTTTGCAAAATGCTAAAAAACGTTCATATGAACCATTCCTCCGAGGTCTAACTGCTACTTTAATTACGTTAACCTTTTGGGTCTGCTACATTGAGCTTCAATATTCACGAATACACACAAACAAAGGACTTGCTGACCCGATTTCATTTCAATTCGCTCATCCAACTACCTCCTTACACAAGTGCTATCATATCTGCCAATAGTTACTTTATTTTTTATACATTTCGCAAAATTTAGGGCCAAGGTTTGATCATTTAAACTCCTTTATACCTCTCAAATATCGAGAGATTATTGTACTAAGAAACGTTCTAACCTTGTGTAAGCTTTCAAGTTAAAAAATTAGTGTTTATTAAAACATTAAAAATAATAGTTTTAAAATAACTACGCTAAATAATTGTGGTTTATAAAAGTTGTACTCTTGAACGACACTGTAAGCCGAAGCAGGCCTTCTCTCACTCAGCATTATTCAGCACTTATAAACTTGTAGTCTGTAACTTGCTGATGCTGATCAGACAGTTTAGTCAAGTCTTGTGCCTTAATCATATTCAACAACTTTACCAAATCAGCTGTACTCGTAATTCATTTAACACAACATTTCATTATTCGTGTAAGTGTTTATTATAGTATTAAAGATCCGTGTATTTATGAAAGAATGGTGGGTTCTTAACTGTTTATGAGTGATGAGTCTAGTGAGTTAATCTTGTTGCTCAGGCCTTGATATTTACTTGGAAGTACTAGCAAGCTTTTGTCATTAATTAGTTCACCTGAGAAGTTAATCAAAATCTTAATCGTCCAAAAACAATAAAATTACAAATAAAACATAAGTAATGTTTGTATAGACATCGCCTTGGTAAAATATAGCAATATGTACAAAAAAGTGACACACAAATTATAGGCCTATAAAGAAATACAATTATTAAAACTAAAAGTACCAAAGGAAATCATAGGTGGAAAAACCATGGTACAAATAAAAATAACATTAAAATCACAATTTAAAGAAAAATTTATATAAAAAATTTTTATCTTGTAAAACATTTCTCGGTTAAAATATCCTTAGTTATTTCCTTTAAGGTTTTTTATTTAAATTTTAATTGTCTGAGGTTAAAACACTATACGTTATTACCGTGGTAAATTTAAAACTGTTCGGAGTTATGGAAAAACTACAATAATCTTTCTGAATATTTTTACTCTGCCTTGTGTTGTGGCTATGCACATTTGAGTTCAGCGTAAATGAATCAATATTCTTTTTGACATATAAAAGACATTGAAAAAAATATATATAGGAACGAGTCATAACACCTAATCTAATAAATAACCTAACCTAATCTTTTTGGGAGCAACTTTACAAATAAGCATAATTGCTGTTAATTCATTAAATTATTTAACGTCAAATATCCACAGAGCTGTGTATTTATGGCTAAAATAAGGTAAATTTTCCCGTCAAACAATTCAAATTTGGTGGTTAAGCTCTTGTAGCTACATGTTTGACCTCTTCACGATTTGAAAATCTCCTTTAACGAATCATACATGCATAATTTCTCCTATGAACACAAAACCACAGATCACAAAAGCAGTCAAATAAATTAACAAAGTCATCGTTACCTGTATCCGTGTTAATTTATTTGATTTATTTAACTGTCTAGTGATGTGTGGGTGTGTTTATATGACGAACTCCACATGTTTAATTTACTCATGGGGATTTTCACCGATTGGCGATCATTTATGGTAAAAACATGTAGGAACAAGAGTTTAACTATCAAACTTGAACTGTTTGTTGGAAAGTGTTTACCGAATTCTAGTCAAATAAAGACAAGTACTCGAAAATGTAAAATTATTTTTATGTTAATTCAAATGCCCATTTTAACTTATTGTCTTTTCAGACAAAATATTGGTTAAAGAAATACGGTAAATTTTCGGAAGGAGGAAAGTTACAGTGTTTTGAACTCAATTTCCGATACAATTCTAAACTCGATCATCGTGTCAGACTCCAATTGAATGTTGAACGATCCTTGAAAGGAAGTTTTTGAAGAGTTGTTTAATAGTATTTATACTACTGCTATATCTTAATATCGCGGTAGTGCAAATCCTAAAAAAAGGATAGATAAACAGTGGAATATATTTTATGTCATTCTGTTCTGAAACAGCTGCTTTAGACACATGTATTGACAGTGCTAAAGTGTCACTTTTCACCCAGGTACATAAAGAATTGTTTTGATGACATTTTACTCCCTAGGGAGAAAAGATCATTTTAATGATCTTTTTGTGGCATGGGCATCAGCTGGTTCAACGAAGTTGTTTTGAATTTTAACACTGCTTATAGTAAATTAGTTTAACAACTGTTTCTTCAAAACATTATAATTCAGACTGCTGAGTTCAAAACAATGTTTACTTAATTCATTATTTATAATACTAAAGTATTATTGACATTTATTTCTCATTAATATGTCCATCATGACAAAAGTAGTGTTCATCACTCAGCCTCGGACGTTAACTTGACCTCGTGTCAAAAAGTGTCTTTAGGACCTAGTGATGAAATAAACTATTCACCAACGTTTGGTTTCCTAAAATGTCGGTTTTATTGTACTTATCATTTAAAAAGCAAAACATATTAATTTTGTGACCACGGCTATACTTTTTCGACTATAACTTTTTGAAAAGACGGATAAAAGACGAATAGAATTGGCTAATTTTGGGTTTTATTTTAGTTTGCGTTGTGAAAAGGCGAAGAACTAAAAAAGGTGGGTTTCTTACGAAAGTATTATTTTAATGCACGGAAGAGTACCTATCATATAAACCCGTGCAAACACGGATATCTGTCTCTAACTTTGACAGATGGGCCTCGTCTGCTCCTCGAGCCTGCCAGTATAGACAAAGGAGTGTACATTAGTCTATGCTGCCAGTGTGTGCGCAGTCAGCAGTACAGAGCAAGGGACATCGATGCCTTTCGACCCTGGAACAATGCTTTAGCAAGAGCTCTGAGATAACCGTAAACGACAAACGTGTTTAGACCAACGCCAGTTCGATCCTGCTCGTTTTATAACGTACACTTATTACATAGGCTGTTCAAAATCATAGCTGAAAATTAAAGCTCAAAGTATTTTAGAAGTTATAATAGTTCCCTACTTTTAAATTTGTATTAGGATCTACATTATACAACAGTTTTGTAAATACTGCAGAACATAAATAGACAATTTCAGTCATTGTGATCATGTATGGAAATAATCAAGTGATACTCGTAATTAAAACTGCATTCACTTTGGATAATATGATAAAATGTCTTATTTTGTATTCGACCCTATAATTATATTTAATGTATGGTAAACTAAAGATTGACAACTAGGACCTACATTAAACAAAAGTTATTAACCTAAGCCAGCCAAACGGCAAACAGAACAAAACAAAAATAACTAAACAAAGATTTTGAAAAGAACGATGAAAATAAATACACACGTTCAGTCATCTTGTTCATATATCAAAACGAATAAAGGATGTTAACAATAGGTATTAACCTTTTCAAGCCTAATAAGTCCATAAATAAAAAAAAATTTTGAATTCTGCTTACCCAAAGAGGGTTATTAGGCAGCCTTACCAAAATCTTCGTCACCTAACTAAACGATGAGAGTAAGTACTACTGACATTTAGTTCAAATTCATGGAATTCAGAGTGTATATTTCATTGTGCACGCGTCACTTGTATATCAAAATAAAGAGTCCACATATCACTGGTTGAAAAATATTCACTAGCGCAGACACGTCATTCTTGTGACGTCATACATACGTCATGCTGGGTATCATATCACACGCTTGTCTGCTCGGTGATGTACTGCTACCCGTATCACAACCCTATAAACCTCGTAACCAATGTTACACAACATACAATACACATTCACATTCGTAATCAAGTATGTTTTACAGGTTCCAATGATACCTAATAGATTTCGCTGTTGTGTTTGCAAATTTTGACCTTTTTTGGGCGGGTGACAGGGTATTTTATTCGGCACCAATACGCGTATGCTTAAAATGACAAACTGTTTTTGCTCTGTACATTACCTTTAATCTCATTACAATGAATTAGTTATTTTGTACTACGAAAAATTCTAAAAGGTAGAATATTTTGTTATTTGGTCCTAAAGTGAATATATTTTATACGAGCTCTTTTTTGAAGTTCAAGGTGCATTTGGTGACGTTACAGCCAAAAGACAACTAGAGTGATTAAGGAACTTTTATCCATAATGCAAATAATATACCCATGCGAACAATATACTCTTAAAGCTTTTACTATAAAACTCAAAGTAAACAATGGTTTGAATACAAGAAGCTAGGTTTTAAAAATGTCAAAGAAACTAATGAATACAAGAGGTAATGAATACGAGGGCTACCCCAAGTCCATGTGGCCAATGCTGTATAACTGACCAAAGTGATATTTCTCTATAAATAATATTTCTCTGTTATCAGAACCAATCTTGTGTTATATAATACCACTGGAAAAACAGCTGTTTTACTGACTTACTATTAGAACAATCGTGTTATTTGTCTGTGATAGATTCAAAACAAACCCATTAAAACAGCTGATGTCACTACGATAAAAGTACCACCAAAATGATCGTTTTCTCCCTAGGTAGGTTAGGAAGGGCTATAGTAAATCATTATCAAACCAACCTTTTATTCTCAGGGAATGAACCTGCAACTTTACCACGCCCATTGCATGACGTATTAAACACGGGTTTTCATGACAAAATAAATAAACGAATTTAACAACAAGTTATGTTATAATCTAAGAGATGAAATTAACCCGTAGATCTAAAAATAGACTTCTGCAACGTTTTACTAGAGTGTTGTTTCTCATCTTATGTGTGTTTGTGCAGTATGGTTGGTGCCAAGTGGTGAAATGTGTTCTCTTGATTTTCCTTGCAAATGGAACATTCTGTCATTGTTAGCGTGTCAAACACTGTGTACGTGTGTGCTCATGTTTTGATTACATTATTTGTCAGCCATTCTTTTAGTATTCGTATGGATATGGTTAGTTTGCTGGAATGTATTCACAGTAATGTTGTCTCCGGTATCATATCTCACGCCTGTCTGCACACAGAGTACTCAGTACGCTGACACATGGAGTGACGTCTTCCAACACTGCTTGGATATTGCATACATACCCGTATCTGCTGTTAGAGAACATACAACTACTATAACTTTGCATCTGGGATTTTTCGACATGGTAAAATCGCGTTTGACCCATCTTGGCTTAACTATTTGAAATAATACAACTTCTTAGACAAGATGATTTCCCGCAAGCTTTAACCCTCATTTCTGCAGATTTTAGGTGGCCGATCAACCTTATTTTTAGATAAAAAAAATCAAGACAATTCACTCAATTGTTATTCAAGTATTTTAAACAAATTCTATTTTAACGTTTGCAAGATATAAATGTAAATAAAAACGTCCTAGTAAATGGTTCTTCTAAGAATGGTCAAAGCAAGCTCGAAATGATAAGGATCGTTTCCGGTTTAAATATGAGTCACCTACTGTGCAAATTCTTGCAGTAAACAATTTTTCGTAATTTTGTAATTCGTTTTGTAATTTTTCGTACATCGATTTTAAAACGTTTTAAGTATTTATCAGATTAAAGAATTGGTTCTGAGTATCCCTACAAATCATTTTTATCAGCCTTCTATAACAGCTTGGTAAATTGATGTTGAAGGTGATTAAATTTGAACAGATGTTTTTAATAAAACTCCACCAGGGGTAGAGGATTGTTATACAGTGTTGCCATTTTCACTCATGGCTTGAGAAGGCCATGCAGATGCAAAGTAATGGCGGCTCTAGTGTAGTTTTCAAATAAATAACGAATAAAATAAATAAGTGCTTTGTTAACATATACACACGTAACCAATATACGGCAGTGTGCAAAGCAACTAACCATCATAAACATGAATTAATCAATTGTATAGTCAGTGAATATGATGATATCGCGGAAAGAGTCTAGATGGACTGTAAAGTGAGGTGAGAACCTATATAACGATTTAAAGTCAATACTGGACTATGTTATTCACTAGATTGTAAGTACATTTCAAAACCTTCTACTGTATTTAAAAGCTTTTGAAATCAAATAATTGAATTTTAAATAACCTTCTAACTTGTTTTGAGAAAGAGATAACTAAAAAGTTGAGTTTTGCCATACTTAGGAACGTTATATTTATACTTAGATTATTGAATTCTACCATAATGGCACTTTCTTACCTCCGAAGTCAATGTATAGCTTGAACAACAAACTCAAAATACTAAAGTAGTGGTTTTAAATTTTAAATTTTTGTTATTTGTTTATTTACTTCGTGTAAAGTTATGTCTAATACTATACAAATACTAGTAGATCTCTTGACTTCTTCGTAATTATCTCTATCCAAAGGAGACAATTATTAAAACTATGGTCAAAGCTTTTTACGTTGGACTTATAACGAAGTTGCAGAAATTTTCCGTCAATAAGCAGTTAGTCAAATAAACGATGGCAACTGTTCGCAACGATAGTAAATAAATAATATTTTATTGCCATGAACAAAGGAATTTTGCATAGACAATTAACACCATACTAGCCTAAAAGAATAATTAAACATTATTTTGTATTAATTGCTAATCTTCAGTTTGTCTCCAAAAAATCTTCCTAATTGTAGTATGCACTTGCTTACTTAATGTTTACTTCTACTCTAACTCGAACATCGAGAGCAATGGTGTCTTAAGACATGTTCAGCAACAAGGCAAGTCCCAACAACAAGGAGAAGTCCCTTATAAAACAAACTTTCGTTATAAGCCCAATCCAGAGCTTTTATTTACAAATATCTCTTGAACATTTCCAATAGCAAGAAAAGGTTTAGCGAAACTTAGTAAAGAGGGTAAGCGGTGAACACTAACAGGTTTATCTGGCTGTATCAACGATTGGATTTGTAAAACTCCTAATCTCTACCAAACAGTCACCCTCTCTCGAACTTCTTTTAACTTCATCGTGTTATTGTTACCCACACCTTATGCTCACGTATCTTTCCTTCCATATTATAGGTAGTTTCGTTACAACTGACTCGGGTTTTAATGTGCGTCGTTTATGCTCATTAGATTTAAATTAATTATAATAGAAAATTACTATAGTAATTAAAACTGCAAGGTGCTTATATTATTTCAGGCTGTATTTTATACTTTTATTAATTAGCTAATATACAATTGTAATTATTATTATTTGCTTACAGTCATCCACACCTTTTGCAAAGCTACATTTTTTAGTGATTAATAGTTAAAGCTTAATTCTTTTGTAATAAGATAAGTAATATTGAGTCTAGAGCTTATTTGATTATGTACATAATTAAAAGGTCATCCTAACAGACTAAAAGCAATTAACACTAGCTTTTTCACAGACATTTACAAAGCGCAATCGTCAATCTTTGTGTATTTAAATTTTCCTTTCATTCTTACATCTAAATCCCATTCAAACATACGGTTTTACATTCACTCTTCCCATGAATATAACCAATCTATCCCCTAATGAGTTAGCTAATCATACGGTAATTTAATGCCATAAACTCGTCTGTATCATAAAATGCTTGAGACATAAGAATTGTTTAAAGACTAGCTTTGAACGCCTTACTCAGGGCATTTAGCGGATCCGTGGCGGATTTCGGTATGGGTAGACGCACGCGACTCGGAGCTCATCACTCCAGTGGCGCGGGTTCGATCCCCGCAGTCACCACTTACATTTGTAATGTGACTAATACGGTGACGCTAGGTAAAGGTCGAGGTTTAGTGGTAGAGCTGACTTTGTATTCCTAACCTCGCCTCGTTAAAACAAGACAAACTTTACCTTTTACCTTTATACACAAATTATCATTTTAATCTTCATAATCAAATATGCTGATTTTTAAAGGAAACAAGAAACACATACACTTGCGATACAGGGTGATCCAGCCAACATTCAAAATACATTCTCTATTTTTCACAGTTGAAACTTGAATTTCCATCATTCATGTCTTGAACAGTTCATATAAATCTCTCTCAAATCAGAATATTGCAATGATAAAAAGTGTCCGACCCGTTGGAATCTAAAGTTATAAATGGTAATATTGTGTTTTGTACTATCGAGAAGAAGGACACAAAGTTAGCAAGTCACAAACTTTGTAAAGAGTGCCTTACTGTTGTAAAACTTCAAGAAACTCCGACAAACTCTGACCAATTCCTTATTCATGGCGCGATCTTAGATAACATTACACTTGATATTTACTAGAGCTTTATACAAACATTCAACATTATTAGTAATGTTGTGAAATATATTTTTGAAAATACGTGAAATATTAAAAATGGATCAACGCATTTGTAAATTTACATAGGCTATATGGACCTACTTAATCATAACTGTATTGTATAATAAGTTTAAACAAAGAATTTTAGAAAGTGCCTTATTCTAATATGAAATGAACTAATGTACTAAATTTACACTTCGGGCGAACAATCATCAAAGCAAGTTTTATACTGCATTGTTTTTTCCCATTTGTACTTTTTGTTTACATGGGTCAAACACTATAAACATGGGGACAAATGGTTAGTTTGAAAATAATTAATCTGCAATTCAAACTTGTTTACAAACACTATATTGTGATGTGATGTAAGTCAGTGTATTAACCTCCATCAGAGAACTCCTTTACTTTGACAAACACTATATTGATGCTATGATGTAGATTAACCTCCATCAGAGATGCTCAGATCTTGAGTGAGAAGGAGGCAAATAACTAGGTTACCGCAGAATAATGTGATGTGATGTAAGTCAGAGAGGCAAGAATAACCCTAATGTGTTACAAACACTATATTGTGATGTATGTAACAAGATGCTATGATGTAGAGAGATGCTCAGATCCATCAGTGCGCCAGGAACTCCTTGCGCCAGGAACTACTTTGTTTAACACATATTGTTACAATACCTATGAAGAGAGATGATAGAAGGAGGCAGGTTTAGCCTAATGCATTAACCTCCATCAGAATATATTGGATGTATGTCAGTGTAGAGAGGCAAGATGTTCCTACACTTTTAACCTCCATCAGTGCGCCACAAATTGAATGAAATATTTAACAAATCTCACTTTGTAGATTTCTTTAAGTTGATATTGCATTTACATGCAAAACTGTAACTGTTTGTAGTAAGGCTCAAAATTTCCTTAGTGCGAAGTAAATAATCATATTTTCGTCCCGTTTCGTAGAGTATAAATCTATGGTTTCCTAGAAACCGGTGACCGCTACATTACGGCCGTAATATGACGGTGAGTTTTATTTTCAATGTTAACAGATGGGAGTGGTTTCCTAGAAACGGTGGACATAAAGTAGCGGTGAAAACTAGTTAAGGGGTTTCTCGACAGGTGACACATATTGTTTTGTAAACAAAAGTCTAGCTTATCCATTACTATATACGTAAATCAGATTTGACAACTAAAATAAACAACATGTCAAAAGTGGGTTTTGTCTGTTTAAATATCGTGTTGCGTCCACCGTCACGATTACGTTCACCATTACATTACAGCCGTAATTTAGTGGTGAACTTTTTCTAGGAAACCATAGCTTTAGGACTTCCGTTTATATTGTGTAATTCAAATTATTACTGCTCGACACAAGAATAAAGCCTAATAACCACCTTTACTCAAACGAAATAGCCGTTCACCGTGTTCACTGGGGAATTATTAAAAAGTGCTATGAGATATCAACCTATGCTCAGAGATATAAATCATTAACGCAAATATTCTATTTCAACTATTAAATACAATTATTTAAATATTAAAATTAAACTGATGATGTCTGGCATAGTCCAGACGAAACGTCTTGTTACATCTTGTTATTATTTATAGTGGTACACCCATAAAACTGTTTTAATAAATATGTCTCACCACTTAAGCCTTCGTTTGAAAAATATTAAATACAACTTTATTCTAACATACATTTAAGAAAACTATTGAAATACTCGTAAGTATGAGCTCGCGAGCCAATAAAATACTGCGGCAGTGCCTGTTGGTTGAAGCGCTTCTGACACGATACCACGACATTATGGAGTTCGGTGCGTTGCGTGCTCCGTTCTCCCTTTTTCTGCATAACTACTCAGCCTACTACAAGTTCTACATCAACTCATCATTTGTATTCTTTGAGAATTGAACTTGAAAAATCCGAAGAAACCCGTTGTGTGGCTGGAGATGTTTGCATATTTCACGACAACGAAATTTTGTATTTCTTTTATTGAAAGTACTCATTCACAATTTGATTCGCACAAAATTAGGATCAATTGATGTGGGAGGATCTTTGCCTTATTGACCTTCTCCACTTACGTTGTACTGTCAAGTAGAGACACAACGTGTAGATATATTAAGAAATCGATCAATTGCATGGTCGTTTTGTAAATAAATTTAACAACACAAATTTGCATTAAAACCTTGATTGATTTGTTCATCGAATAATTAAGTATTTTACTATAGTCAACATTCCCAATTTTCTATCTTATTTTCAACATTACCAATTCCCATTCTTTATCTGCTTAGGGTGGTAATATAATATACCAATTTAAGAGTATGGGTACACTTATGTTTCTATTTAAATGTGGCTTTTGGAAATCTCAACAACTACACGGGCAAAACCTGTGTTGCGAATAATTCTGCTAAAACATATTAAAACGTAATTCCCACCACCGATGGTAAATAGTAAACATTAAATAGTCGAAATGTTTTGGTGATAAAAGTTGATCTTAAAACAGTCCGATAAGTTGGTAGGAGTTTCCTGGTAGAGTTGACATTTCATTTCCGACAAAACTCAACAGGATATCAGATACTTCGACAAGTTGTTGCTTGGAAATGGTGATTTAACCACAATCTCGGATGTAAGAAGAATTGAGCTAGAAACATTTCATGAGATTGTTTTATTTAATTTTATGGATCTATCATTAGATAATTTAGAGTTCTCCAAATTATTTTATTTTTTACGACTTTCAAAATTTTGTTCTATTTCGTATAAAACAACATAATCACTTTTTCCCCAAGAAACAGAGTGACTCATCCGTGCAAACCTTTGGCATATGCTACTAGGTTCATTTAATATCTGAGCCCTTACATTTAACAAAGGTCACACGTAAACTATAATAAGTATCAAATTAAATCGGATGTAATTGATATTCGAATTTAGGTGTTTAAATGTTGAGGAGTTAAGGCTTATTAAGATGTTTTAACCAAGTAGGCCAAACAAAAGGAACAAGTCATGTGAATCGGACTGCTGTTAATATCCTGACTTGAAAATATTCAGATGTATTCGGCAAAAGCCTTCGGTAAACTCGCGCTTATCCTCTTTCGTCGTTTCAATTGCTTCAAGGATTAAGACTTCTAAGCTTAATTAATGAAGGTAATTAGACGCTTCACATTCCTCAACACTTGATTGTAGATGCAATACCGTCACTTACTTTCTGGAATTTTTCTTTGGGTTTGTATTTCTTTATATACTTGCAACAAAAATCGTAATAATCCAAGTATAATGTTTTATTGTCTAAAATTATTTGAAGGTTTTCATTTGCAATAATATCAGTTGCACGTGGCAATTTTAGGATTAACATTCATTTAAGGCATGATTAAGCTTTACTTTAAGAAATAAAACATTGAAATATATAATGTTGGTTTTATATACTTGTGAACATTCAAATGTCCTTGTTTGTAAATTGTTTTTATACAGACCAATCGTACAACAATATTTCAATGGGTTTCTATAGACCCGTTCAATATTCCCAGCTAAACTATAATGGTAATAATACCAGATTTTGTTATAAGTGAGGAATATAGGTTTTTTAATAAAAAACGAACAATCTTAACAGGTAGATATACGGTAGGTGGTTCCGCATGATGCGGCTTCATTGCTATTGTTGCCGTTACACAACAATGCTGTGGTATATTGGCAAACTGCAGTCCACTGAACTGATTGTAGAAACCAACTCATCGTGAGGTCCAGTGGTTTACAGCGGCCATGTTGAATAGTTTTAGCTCTTTCTTATCATTATTTTATAGTTTGTTAAATTTTAGGAGTCTGAACGATGAATATATATGAAAACTATATTCTCAATATTGCGTATTCAGACCACTGATAAAGTCTTCATATCTCTTGTATAAACGTTCATGGTTATCAAACGATCCCCTTAACTTTTGGTTGTAGATTCTAAACTATAAAAATGTTTGATTGGAGCTAAAGGTTATCTGAAAATTAAGACTCACTCTTTGGTGTTATGTATTATAAACTTCCAGCTGTATCACTGAGCAAATTCACCTAATTCTGTTACGACAAATGTAATAAAGTCCTGTGGGAGTTGGGTTTAAAGTTGTTCGCTGAAGGAATGGATGAAAACAATTATGCAGATAACTTAATTGCTTCCAAAATGTCATCTTTTAAATGGTTTGTTTGTACCACTAACAACCATTATTATTTAGGCCAAGCTGAACATTGTGATTCAAGGAAAACCAGTCTGTAGCTCCAAAACACACGAGCAATAACTTGAGCAATGTACCTAACTGTGTCAATAATAAGGTCGGTAGTCTAAAAATAAAGTTTTAAGCTCCAAGAAATGGATATATGAGACAAGTAAAAGTTAATTAGCACCTGATTGGTAAACTGTGGATCAAGTGAGTGCTGATTGCTCAATTATCAGTAAGTGGGAGGGAGTGCTGGAGGGAGTGCTGGGAGGGGGAATGCTGAGGGGTTGCTGGAGGGGCTAGAGTAGAAACTGTGGAGTGAGACTTCAATAGAACTCTCTAATTGGCCCCAAGAGTCCTGACCAACAAGTGCCACCTTAATGTATAATAAATCTGATCATTTCTTATATGAAATCTGCTCAAAAATCATTGAAATAGCTGAAGTTTTCGGTTGTTTGAGTTTATTTACTTAAGATACATGGTGTATATCACTGGCGATAGTTATTTTTGTAAATCTGGATACAAACAACTTTTTTTTCTTAGCTTTGCATAATATTGTTCCATTGTCTTAAAAATATAAAAGTCAACAAGACAAAACCAAAGAAAAGAGCTAGCTATAAGTAACCAGCGTAAACCTGGCTAGTCAAACGTGTAATAGTTGTAGGCAAAACACTAAATCTTAAAGATTGGCCTAGAAAAAAATACAACGGGAGCAAAAGCTCAACTCGGCCACGATCAGTGACAGCTAATAATCGATTGACTAATAATTTGACTGCATTAGGCTAGCTTTTGTTCTAATATTTTGTGTCATGTTTTTAGTTTCCTTTCACCTGCAGATTAGCTTCGATCGCGGATCTGAAACGTCGTGTTCTCTTGATCACTAACGATGGAAAATGTCGGCAATATTATTTCCAACTTTGGAATTCTCCTCGTCAACGACAACCTTTAAACAAAGAATAAAAGAGGTTTAAAAAAATACTCCATGACTAGTGCTGAAGTAGACCATGACACTCTTTTACGAAATCAATCATGAGTTTTGATCTTGATGACTTTTGATGACTATTCTAAAGTACTACATTCAGTGACCAACCAAGTTAACAAAGTCATAACCAATATTTCAGGTTTATTGAGAAACAAGGGGTCAAATCTGATACAAATCTTATAATTTTTTATCAGTCTTTGGCATGTTACAAAAGTGGCCATGTTTTCTGCCCCAATGGTTACCGCTCATTTTTCGTAAAAGTTAAGATTTAAGTTAAAATGATTAACGTTAGATGTGTTTGTATATGAGGTTTTGGTTTGATGTATATAGATAAAATCCCATAAAATGATCATCTATTAACTTTTGATGAGAAGTTCTCGGCGAAGAGAAGAGCTGTTCATTGACAGTCAGGCGGATATAGAAAAGTTTTCAGAAGGAATTTTAAAGCGACGTCGATTTTAATACCATTGCACAGTTCGTGCCAAACTTGCACTGTAAGTGTGCTTAAATACACATGTATTAAGTCGTCACCCCAAAAAGCCAGTATATTAATGTTGTGCAGACGAGAGGACATTAACGTGGCTACCCTTATGGCCAGATTAATAATAGCCACCATGTTTACCATGAAAACAATACAATCGAAAAATAAAATATATTATTGTTTAACTTGTTAAACAATTAAGGTCCTTGCATTTATCTTATGAAATCTGTGATGAGTTATTGGAAAAACAAGTTGATAATGTAATTGATGGCTCGATATAAACTTTACAGAACACAGCTGACTAACTAAACCACACCAACAGTCCTTATTGATAGCTTTAGTTCATCATTCAACATTTTCCTCTTCCGAAGTATCGAATCTGCTCTTTATCCCTTTCCATTTACTAGTGTAGCTTAAGTTTGAATAACTTTAAACGCCGGTATTTCCTACTATCTCATTAGTTCAATAATTTTAAGCTGGAAGAAATCTCGTGGCGTTGTTTATTGTATAGTAAGATATCTTTGTATTACTTGTAATGCTTTAATAATATTTGTAACCTGAACCGCCTTTTGCCTTCGTTGCTATCCTATATCTTCATTAAACACAAACCACAATGTAAATACAAGTATTATACTGTATGTCATAAACAGTTTAAAATCTCATTTTCCCATACTGACACGTGACTAAAAGCGTTAGTCAGGTACTTTTTAGTCACAATTGATGGATACACCTGCTTTTGTGCTCTTAAGGCCTACAGTTTGTAAACTGTTAACTTTTATTTTATTTTGAGAAGGAAAACCGTTTACAGATCTGAGAACCTCTAATCGCGCTCATTAGTTAGGCTTATGTCTTAATCCTTCAGTTAAAACCTTGGAGAAAGCCTGAGCTTAAGTGAAAATAAACCTCCAGTAACTTTCAGCTAAGTGTTGGTCAACAGCTAAAATAATTATTTGTGTTTACACAAAAAAACTTTATAGGGCTTTGGATCCATTTTAGGTTTGGATACCTTGTAACAATGAATTGTAAAAATCATTAACTGAAGATTCTACTTTCTAGATGAGGTTATGAGTGTATATTTTGCCAAGCTTATGAGGCACGGTCGGTGCTCTTCTATCTTCAAGTGTACAGACGCCATCGTTATTTACACAAAAGTAAACTATTTCGACAAGAAACTGGTTTTGTAACCTCAATCTAGCGGTGTTAAGCGTGCAATGCTAGCAATTTCGCACTGAAGGGTAATCAAGTGTTTACCCTGCAGGTTCACAACGAAGTTCAACCAAGCATTTAGAAGCAAATAAAGCAGGCAGAATTCGCTACGGTTCACGGCAGCGCTTATGGTTAAGTTCAAGCTATGTTTATACTTTTCATTTATATTATTTATATTAAATACATGAAAATAAATGTACTCGTATCCTTATCTCTGTACAGCTATCGGAATCCACTTTGCAAAGCTACGAAAAAATGCATACTTACGTGCAACAATAACAGCGTTTAACTAGTTTTCTGCGTTAAAACGTCCATTGGTTTAGTATTTACGCGTATAAAATCTTTTTTAAGGATGACAAAATACGTATGATAGACCTATGTTCTCGGTTTCCACTTATTCTGGAGAGGTTAGAATATGACGTAATGTAAACATCGTTAGTGTTCCTGTCACCACTTTGTCACAGCTTGTCACCTCTTATATTCAGCAGAGTTCAACTGTGATTTGCATCAACGTTTCACAACATTATCTGTGCAGTGGAATAACACTAAATTCACTATCCCCCTGTAAAGAAACAGTTCCCCGTGAAGACTGGCTACAGTATAATAATATACCTACAACTTCTTCGTCACAATAATTTTATTATAATTTAATATAGTTCTTCAAATGAGAATCATGTTTGGGATTGCGGAAATTGTAAGTGAAAATTCACGAAGCCAACTACACGAAGCTATTTTAAAAGTGTATGAACAGTGTTCGCCAAATTCAACAATACAGATGGATTTCCATGTTCTGATTTTCACTCTACTCAAAATTAAACCCCTTCAAGTCACAAATAAAGACGAAAATTTACAGCAGGTTGTACTTATGCTGCGAGAAAGAAACGGTTAAAACAACCCTCGCAAGCGTACAACACAAACTGTCAAAGCACAAATAATATTATATATTAATTATACTACTTTATATTAATTACACTCTAACAAAGGTTCCGGCAAAGCACGGGTCCTCAGCTAGTGCTATTTCATAAACTAGAAAACCTACGTACTTTATCATCAAGGATAGGTAAAAATAATATACATTTAATTAGGTTACAGATGACTAATCCTCACTTTTTTAATTATGCAGATATGTATGTAAATTCCTCTGAAAATGCAAGTGTATGAGTTTGATTACCGGTCTCAGAACAAACAAGACCAGACGAAGTAAACAAGATCCAGCTGTGCTTTCTCACACTTGTGTTTGTGTCATTCTTGTATCAATAACACTAATCAAGAATTTGAACATTTTGAATCACAAAATTTTTGTTATTTTAATATCAAACTTGTTTTTAAACACGATGTACCTCAGACTTTGATCTTGAATTTTAATGATTCACTTAAGAACGTAAGTTGGGATGAAATAAACAATTTATTACGAATCCGCTTGACAACATTTTACCGTAACCACATGGACAAAATGTTTAAAGTTGACTATCAGATTATTAAAGTGTTTGGGAATTTAAGAAATAAAACTTATATGAAAGCGTTATCATTTGCGTATAAACATTTTATAGAGAACAATAACTAAACTAAAGCAAGCGTCTATTTCATTTTGAATATTTTAAATCGCTCTGTCATTTTTATTCATTTTACGATAATATACTTTAGTTTATGGCCTTAAAAAGGTTAAACGCCTCTTGGAAAACAAAATACAGACTAAGGAGTAGGGCAAGGCATCTAGTTAGCCGTATGTTTTATTCTTTATTACGTTCGGCAGTTTTAAAAAATGTTCATGTTTATTTTTACTTGACATTGAATGTTGAAATGTTGGTATTTGAAAATACATGTTTTAGAAAATTATTATAACGTACAGTAGTTTTCTATATAAGAATGTATAAAAACAAAAAGAATATAGGACAGACAAGGCACATTAATCACTAACAAACTATTTAAGTTGAACTGTACATAATCATTTAAGAAAAGATCCTCGGAAAACGTATGCAGCTTAGACAAACAAGGGTCCTTAATTA
>CM032061.1:40292893-40306438 GCA_018831715.1 Matsumurasca onukii | reverse complement strand
ATTCGTTTCACTGAAGTCGGTCAAAATATCTATTTATCTCATCAACACCCAAGATTTAGAAGAACTTAAGACTACTACCTTGTTGCAAATTTAATTCTACATCGAAATAGTGCTATAGAAACCATTTCGGTTCTAAATAGTGTTTTTACCACGTAAAATACGCAACAAGTACATGGAATTTCGAGAATTTTTGAGGTTTTACTTTTTATATAGAAATATAAGTCTGATTAAAAAGATATTTAAATGGGACGACTATGGAGTAAAGATCTACCAATCAACGCAAACTGGGTGTAAAATGACGCTCGCGTTCAAAAGTAACGTGAACAGACATAAAAATAATAAAATTACGTGTTTTGAGCGAGAAGGAGGTCATAGCTCGGTAAATTTGAATATAATTATAATAAATATATATATATTCTCAAAGACAACTAAATTTGACCCTCACTTGTTCCTTCAAATCTTTGGTCAAGGGTATATTTTGGAGTCTAGAACTCTGTAAATACAAACAAAGAAATTTTTCTAGTATTTTAGACGAAAATATTTATTTATCTCAACAACAAGATTTAGAAGAACTTAAGACTACTACCTTGTTGAAAATTTAATTCTACATCGAAATAGTGCTATAGAACCATTTCCGGTTCGAAATAGTGTTTTACCACGCAAAACACGCAACAAGTACACGGGTTTTGAGATTTTGAGGTGTTTTACTTTTTATATAGAAATATAAGTCCGATCAAAACGATTTTTAAATGGGACCACTATGGAGTTAAGATCTACCAATCAAAGCAAACTGGTAAAACGGTGCCCGCGTTTAAAAGTAATTCGTGAACAGACATAAAAAAAATCGCCCAAAGTCAACTTGTATAACCTCCCTCGTTTCACTGAAGTCGGCCAAAATAATGTAATTTTGGGAAAACTTAAAGCAACTGGACCATGTTAACAATCTCAAATTGGTCCCATGTATGCTTTTCTTTATTAGTTTAAAATGTACGAGTACAGTTGTAGATCTTAATTTGTATAAACGCTAAATAGCTTATTTATAACTAAAGAAATTCGAAGACAACAGTGTTTGGACCGACTTGAACCGGGTCTCCCGTTTGTCGGGAGTACACATAAACCTTTTGAACAAACAGTTTTACTGAACAAGATTACCACACTAATCACAAGCCATATGAAAATACACCATCAATGTGCTTTACATAACTATGATCATGTATACATTAGCTTTGCATTTAGAGTGGTGTTCAATCAAAGGCTCTTTAGGAAAACAGGTTTCTGATAATTCAAATGCACTATTCAATTTATGTTAAACAAATTGCACGTACATCAGAAGTTATGAAATCGAGTTGTATGAACTAGTTACGCTTCAAGTATGAGCTTCCTAAACAACAGGTCTATCATACGGTTCTGAATGCACCTAAAAGACCTAAACTGGCCAAATTCAAAGATCTCAACCAAATTAATATCCGAGTAAGTGGTTCGCTAATTACCCTTCATCCTCCCTGCAGGCCAAATGCTTATAGAATGCATATCCGGAGTATCAACAAGTTAACTCAGTTTGGCATCTTATCAAACTTTCCTCGTGAACCCTTTGGAGGAGGGAAACTTTAAATTAGTTGATAAACTAATTATTGAATATATAGACTTGCTGCTATGAAATATGTATTGGTTGTCAAGCCAAAATGTGTCGTAAAAGGCTAAGGTGAGAAGGGCGTATCAAACTGTTAGATATTCCCCAACTAACAATTTTGAACCACAGAACATTTTATAAACTCTCAGGCACATGCTATTAAGTAATTAATACGTAATTTTCTTATGTAATCGTCACACGAATCACGATTAAAGATTTGACCCACACCTCAAGAGTAACTTATAATATTTCCTGCCATGTAAGGATCACGTTTATTTTAAACATTAATTCTACTACTCAGGAATTTTGAGGATACAAATTTGTGGATCGAACCAGAACTCGAACCTGGTCTCCTCTCACTTACGGGTGATTATGTTGACCACGAAACCATCCGGCCCACGTAATTATGCCTTCAAATTTAGAGATGTTCTTGATCTGAATGTTTATCCAAAACATGTGACTGTCAATAGCGACTTCACTTACGAACAAGGTGGAAATATTTAAACCAGAATGTAAAAACTATGTCAAATGACTTGTCATGGTGAATTTTCATCTTTGAAGAATTAAATATTTATCCTATAAACATAGTAGTGCCAGCATCATAAAATGAGCACAAATCGTGACCCGCAGACCAAGTTTAGAACGTTTTAAAATTATATATATTTGTATTTGCAAGTATTAAACATATGTGTGCTCTCTACAAGTTGATTTTCATCCAATTCTCAAAAGTTAGTGCATGTCCTTTTCAAAATATCTAAGTCAGGTTCGTTCGTTAAATAGCCAAATTTAAATTCCGGATAACCCCTTTTTTGGTTGCGAATTTGTACTAAAACATGTTAAGGGATCACCGTTTTCAGATGGAACGGCATATTTTATATTTTGATAGAATGGTTGTGAAATAAATAAGCTATTTCATGTTACCGACCAATATACAAAAAGTTATGACAATCCAATAAGAATTCGTGATTTTTGAAAACCAAATTATTTACAGGTGACTTTTTTAAATATATTAAATAGTCTTTGAAAATTACTTGAGAGTTGAACATTTAATCAAAGCGGAGGAATTGCTATTTTCTTGCACCCCCGGTACAGCTAATGTGTATGAGATCTTTAGCATGTTTGGGGCCTTTACCTAGGTAGCTATAAAGTATAACAGGTATTATTGAATTTCTCCCAACCTGATTGAAAAAGAGAGATAACGACATAGACTTCTCTTTCATTGAAACTGTAGGTTTGATGAAGATTTTAATCAACAGCCAGAAGAGGCATCTGCTTCTGGTAATGAAAGAGCTAATTCTCTGCAATCAATCTTCGGACGAAAATATCTATTTATCTCAACAACACCCAAGATTTAGAAGAACTTAAGACTACTACCTTGTTGAAAATTTAATTCTACATCGAAATAGTGCTATAGAAATCCATTTCCGGTTCGAAATAGTGTTTTACCACGCAAAACACGCAACAAATTACAGGTTTTGAGATTTTTTGAGGTGTTTTACTTTTTTTATATAGAAATATAAGTCCGATCAAAACGATTTAAATGGGACCACTATGGGTTAAGATCTACCAATCAAAGCAAACTGGGTGTAAACGGTGCCCGCGTTTAAAAGTAATTCGTGAACAGACATAAAAATCGCCAAAGTCAACTTGTATAACCTCCTCGTTTCACTGAAGTCGGTCAAAATAATGTACTCTGGGAAAACTTAAAACAACTGGACCATGTTAACAATCTCAAATTGGTCCCATGTATGCTTTTCTTTTATTAGTTTAAAATGTACGAGTACAGTTGTAGATCTTAATTTGTATAAACGCTAAATAGCTTATTTATAACTAAAGAAATTCGAAGACAACAGTGTTTGGACCGAACTGGGACTTGAACCCGGGTCTCCCGTTTGTCGGGAGTACACATAAACCTTTTGAACAAACAGTTTTACAACAAGATTACCACACTAATCACAAGCCATATGAAAATACACCATCAATGTGCTTTACATAACTATGATCATGTATACATTAGCTTTGCATTTAGAGTGGTGTTCAATCAAAGGCTCTTTAGGAAAACAGGCTTTCTGATAATTCAAAATGCACTATTCCTTTATGTTAAACAAATTGCACGTATATCAAAGTTATGAAATCGAGTTGTATGAACTAGTTACGCTTCAAGTATGAGCTAAACAACAGGTCTATCATACGGTTCTGAATGCACCTAAAAGACCTAAACTGGCCAAATTCAAGATAACAAATTAATATCCGAGTAAGTGGTTCGCTAATTACCCTTCATCCTCCCTGCAGGCCAAATGCTTATAGAATGCATATCCGGGTATCAACAAGTTAACTCAGTTTGGCATCTTATCAAACTTTCCTCGTGAACCCTTTGGAGGAAACTTTAAATTAGTTGATCTTTAGTTTGTTGACATATATTTGGAAGTCAAATATATGTTATTTCAAATATAATTACGGCAACAAACTAAAAGATCTAAATAAACTGAACATCACCCACCAAAACAACAGGAATGCAATATTTGAAATTATAAACCATATGAAAACAGCAAACTAGTTCAATAAATCATATTTGTCTTTAAAAAGTCTCACACCTGTAAATTTAAGAATTTCCAGATGTATCTATT
Organism: Matsumurasca onukii; assembly: GCA_018831715.1. Taxonomy (NCBI): domain Eukaryota; kingdom Metazoa; phylum Arthropoda; class Insecta; order Hemiptera; family Cicadellidae; genus Matsumurasca; species Matsumurasca onukii. The sequence goes on along the minus strand of CM032061.1, from coordinate 40,302,181 downwards.
TATTTTGATTCTATACTTTTACTTGTATAGTTCTAGGCTCATCTTATATTTTATTTTCTAATACACTTTACTTCTATTTATACTTACCTTGAAATGGGCTAAAGTCCCGAAACTAGTTGTGTTTTATATTAAACCAATGTTCCTAGGGTGCTTCAAAGTTTTTTGTTTTCCTATTTCATAACCATTTGTATTTGCTCTTTTAGTTGTTTTTAGTTGTTGCAGTCAAACATTGTAATAAACTGTGCACAAACTACACTGTGAACAATAAAATAAATTCAAAAGAAATGAAATGAAAAATGTCACATTTTTGTGTATTTAGCTTATCTTTTTTCAACTAAGTAACGCTTCAAGGTAAGAAGACGGCCGAAGCTCATGAACACCTGCACTTTAACTTAACTTAATAACATTATTCAAAATGGAAGACACATTTCCAAAACTAGTGTTTAAGTGACACGTGACAATTACCGGTACTCTTTACTTAAAGTTCAGAACTTCCTCGGCATTCAAGGATTTTAGTAACTTTATGTGAGTTATTTTAATGCCAATAGTTGTGGTTGTGAACTAACTGAAAGGTCACTTATCGTTTCCACCTTAGCCAATCAAAAAAGGTACTATTATTAGAAATACCCAAAAATGTTAGGTGTTAATTAGCTGATAGTACTGCGCTTCGCCTCGTCTTTGCTAACATATCTGTGTGTACCTATATTTTAAGAACATTGCAAATTTTAAAAAAAAATATTTCCTATGTATCTAAAAAAAATTTATTTAGTTCACCATCTTCTCCTTATTTGTGTTGGCTACCTTGTGAGAATCATAGTTACTTCCGCCGTTCCGTCCGTTTCGAGCCCATCTGTGCTTTTGCAATTTATTTCGAGGATGTTATTATGGACTTCAAATGTAAATTAAATGTCAGATTCCATTTTGGTCCCTTGCCACTTATTATGTGGATGTTGTATGGATATGAAATATAGCTAAAGACACACTGCGTGATGAGCTTAACCCTTAAACAAAGGTTCACCAACCTAGTTTCAGCCGATTTACACTCATAAGCGGTCCAAAACGCCTAAAAACGTGTTCAGAGCCCACTTTGGTCCCTTGCCATTTATTTTGTAGATGTTTTATTGATACAACACATAAGTAAAGACACACTGTGTAATAGCTTTATGCCCTTAAACGAAGTTTCACCGCCATAACTTCAGTCGATTCTGAGATATTAGCGGTTTAAGACTTCTAAACGTTACAGGCGGACAGACAGGTATTTTAACGTCAGTTTCGGTCTATGCGTATATTTATTTATTTATTCATGCTACAATACAGATTACATCCAATTACATCGTAAAGCGTGTATAAATATTAAATATTAACAACAACTGACAAAACTCGTACGTACGTAATTTAAATTCGAAATAGTTTTCGATATAATTATTATATGCCATTTAGGAAAAGTATACAGTATATAAATAATCTAATTGATAGCAATATTTAAATAACTATAGAATAAACACATATAAAACACATACACTTTAAGGGAACAATACTGTACCTACATGCACAATTATAACATTAACATTATACAACATTTATCACAATAATACATTAAGGTAACAAACAATACTTATCTACTACATACAATTTAATTTTGACGTTCAAAGAAGCCAAGGTCGAAGCTGACAAATCAACGTTTGAGGAAGAGCGTTGCACAGTCGCATCATCACATTCACTGGAGTATGAGCTCCTAAGCTGGTGCGTGCGAACTGAGGACTGAACAACGCTCGGACCCTGGACGCGGGCCGAGGCACAAGGAAGTTTAGTTGCGATAAAAGTTCAGTGTAGTCAACACGGCCATTCATTAATTTGTGTAAAACACCAGCATGCCCAAGTCCCTACGCCTATGAAGGCTTTCTATATTAAAAATTGACAACAGCTGAGAATAAGGAATTAAAAACGTATATACACCAAACTCCTTGAAATACAAAAATCTTAGAAACTTAATCTGAAGCTGTTCAATCATTTGAGAAAAATAAGACTGATAAGGATACCACACGCTAAACCCAAATTCTAGTCTCGATCTAATTAAGGAGAAATATAAAATTTTGAAAGTATTTACATTTTTAATGAAGCAACTAGAACGACAGACTGTATTGATAGAAATTCACATTAACACATGTTTAATAATAATAATTTAATAACCTTTTAATTTTGTTACCATGGTTTTTAACATTAGTAATTTAAACAAAGTTTCAGTATTCTGACTTATACTTGGAGAACTATTTTGTCTGTGGTAAAACATTGAACAACCTTAAATAACAAGTAAGTACCTTCATTCTCTTTCACTTACTAATGTTCCTATGCATTGATCAGACCAGTGACATGAAATAATAATCTGTTTCTGTCAGCAGGCGTGAAGAATACAGATTACCCGTTCGTAGACCTTGCGTGCCGTCAAGTGAGGTGATCTAGAGAGGATAGGGAGCAGCCATCTACATGAAATGGAAGAGACTGAGCTACTACTGAAGGACGAGTTACTACTTAGGAAGCGAGGACTACTACTCCGGGAACGAGCTTTGAAGAGGAGAATAGAGAATCTACAGCTGTACCTTACATCCAGCAGCAACCAAGGGAAAGGCTGGTGAGTAGCTGCAGTTATCTGAAGTTTGATTTTGTTGACATAGCATATTTTCATTTTCGTATGTCAGACTTTGGGGAATTTAAAACGGGTCAAATGTAAACAGTTGTTCCAAAACAATAGCGGTTAATTGTTTATAGCTGAGCCAAACTTCCAATTATCTTACTTTCCATGATTTTAACAAGATACGACTTACTGTGGAGGTATTTATAAGAAAAACCCTACTAACATTTAAGTTCCTTTTAAAGTGCTTCATATTTTCTTTACAGGTGGAGTTTTTTTATCCAAGCACAGTGTTACTCTACTATTTTACTACTTACGTTATTTACTTGGACATAAACTGGGTGGCTCTGCTAAAACCTATACACTTGCCCACTGCTTAAAAAACCAATACAGTTTTTATTTCATTTTTACAATCATAAATACTTTGCTTCTACAAAACTTAGAGATTTTTGTTCCTTCCAATATACAACAAGATTTGTATTTTTATATGGATCCTTCTATTTGCTAGTATTAAATTTCAATTCCTTATTCTTTACTACTAAAAGTTACATTTCCCAAGCTATTTATATGTTCAAACTTTTAAAATTTAAATAAAAACTAATTTTGTTCCTTTTATACAAAGATAAAATTTGAAATAAACGCAATATAAGAAACAAAAGATTTCTATAACAAAAATGTATTAAGTTAATTTAATTATTTTTAAATTGTACCCGAGTATGTAAGGTTTGCGTAGCAGAGTCAGCTGGGAGGCTGGGTTACAGGCGGCAGTTCATAGCTGCAGATGACAAACTCCCTGTCCCCGTCGGGTCAAAGGGCACCACGGTTGCAAGAGCAAGCATCTGCATGGCCACAGCCTGCGCACACCCCTGTAGTACATACTACCCGTGATAGAGCATGCTCATGCCCGCGCCTCCTTCACTTCGGCACTCGCCGAGCTCGTTTATAGACTATTATTATTATTTTTTTTTGGCATCAATTTCATTACAGTAGAACGCATAAGCGTGAGTTCAACACCCCAGTCCCCACTGAGGGCAGAGACTTAGCAGTAAGGCTAGGTTGAGTGGTGAAAAGGTCTAACAGTCCTAACTTCTACTCATTAAACAAAAAAAACTTTACTTTTCATCAAATAGTCTAACTTTTGTTTAAATTACTGTTGTAGTTTTGATAGAGACTAAACGTTTTAAGTGCCTTAGTGAGGGCGTCCATATAGATGAGAGCTATATGGAAAAATGCTACGCAGAGCCGTTAGTAAACAAATTAACACATCAACTATCAGTAAACACACAAAGTCCATGTTAATCAAGTAAACTAATAATTTGAAATAAAAATAAACAAGTTGTTTTTTGTGAGAAAATAACACATATTTTCAACATAGCCTATTTTATCTCGACACTTAAATACCTTTTACTGGCATAGTATTTTGATACTTGCCAATCCTTGGTTGGCAAGACAAAGCATATTTTAAGGGCATGTGTACTAAATAAACATTAAAATCTTCCTAACTTTCCTTCTCAGCTTGTGGCTTTGAATTATTCATTTTAGTCTTTAGTCGTGTGCTCTATCACTTTACTTACTTACTGGACCTTTGTTCTTTACGGAAAATTAATTGTTTTTGCAATTGAATTCCGGATTTAAACTGAATGTATGTGTTGATTTTTGAGCAAAACAAAGATTATTCTTACATTTCAACAGGTCGCGTTGTTAGTTAAATGTGTGTGTGTAACTTTAGGCCTGCAATAACAATAAGGTTTGTAATAATTTCTCATATTTTAAAACTGCCCAACTTGACAAATCTTTGCAAATGGGAATTCTATTTAATGGATTGTCTTTAGATGTCCTAAATGAAACATTGTATTATCATCTCACAGGAAAACATATTTTATCAGAGGCTAAACTTAATATCTTTAATAAACTAACTATAAACGTGCTAAATATTTTTGTGTTGTTCTACATGATTGCATCAGTTATAAAAGCAGATCCTTGGTTGAATCGATTACAAAGTCCAAAACAAAACGTAAAGATATAGCCTAAAACTGTCAATTTTGTAATTTATATGATTTAAAAAAATTAAATTTAACTTTTGTGGTTTTAAATTAAAAAATATGCTACACAATTCGTATACATTTTATATTGCTGCATTACAAAATTGATTATCCTCAATTAAAAACAAATTAAACAAATCTTTGGTTGATACCTAAAATTTGATTGCTAGTTTATTAAGATAGTGCTTAGGTGACTGATGTATATGGGCATTATTGATAAGAATTTATTGTTTACAAACAATATTATATTGTCAAAACTCTGCAAAAGATACCCTAGTTTCCCATCAAAATATTTATTGCTTAGTTAAAAGATCAAATCCATACATAGTCTGTTAAATATTTAGTCCTTTACCAACTAAACATTTTTATTGTCCAGTTTGATCAGCTCTAGGAAAGAACCTCAAAAAGAATCATATTTTCACAGTCCAACAATATGATTAATAAAAAAACGTGTATTTAGAATTTTGTTACCCTCTAAATTTAAATTTTTAATGAACGATTTCTCTAAAAGATTTTATTGAACAAATATTTTTATTTTATTCAAATTTAATACTTGTGCCTACAACGTAACACTACAGGATTACACCACCAGTAGAGGTTTGTTTTCTGCAATTAAAATATTCAGGGTGTAAAATAGTCAGCCTTCTTCTATTACCGAGCCTTATTGCGAACTATATACTAAAAAAATATTACGAGTGCTATCAAAACTAAAAAAAATCGGGAATTATGTGTCTATTAAAAAAGTAAATGCACGTTCGCCTACGACCGTGGCTCAGTAGGTACTAGGTAGAGTCGTCACGGCTTGCAAAGTGCGAGGTCACGGGTTTGATTCCCGGTGCAGACACATGCGTTTGGACTGCTTTCCCAAAAGCGTTTTGTGATGCTTACAAACCTAGTTTAAGTCACTAATAAAAATTCAATTAGATAGGAAAAAAATAATAAAAAAGAATAGGAAGCTAGGGACTCGGCTGTGGCTCGTAGGGGTGTGTGTATGAGTGAGTACAGGTCGCGTTGCAGACAGGCCGGCCCCAGGCTGGTTGCTTGCCATGCTCCTAGAGTGCGCCTCCCTGAACTTAGTCGGCGTTACAGTTATTAATCACTCAGTTCCCTGTCTGTCGTCTCCCTGACCCATGCCTCATTGTCCAACCCCACTTGACACAACTACTCGGCTACTTTCCTTTGAAACCCAAAAACTACCACTTAAACACAAACTAGCTTGAAAAAAAAACTGAAAGTACCTTTTGAAAGCTCATTAAAATGCAGTAAAGCTGCAAAAAAGGGGTATTTTGAGGGTTTGTTATTGTCAAAACAAATGTAAGATCATTTTTATTTCATTTTGTTAACATGCTTCAATGTAGTTAAAGAACCAAGTACACCGAAGCAGTTCAATCAATTTCAAAGTTCGCTGTGGGTTTCTTCTAAAAAAAATATATATTTTGAACTTTAACCTAATCAAGGCTTTATGGAAACAAAATCGTAAGATAACACAAATGTTTAAACTATAAACAAAACTACATCATCATGACAAGCAAGTTTGTGTTTACTATGTTCTTACCTTTCACAACATTCATGCATTTCATTCATCTAACTGAACTTTACCCTTTTGTTCATTTTAGTTTAATTTTAAGTGTTAATGTTAAGTGTAGTGTTAAGATTGTCTGGTAAACCAAAAATATGGAAGTAGGTCAAAATTAGAAAGAACATGGTAAATTGTCACGAACTTTATCCCTGAAATGTGTAAACAAGTATTACTGATGATAACAAAAATGAAAGATTAAATACGCAGATCAGTTTTGTCTGCAATATTCGCTACCTTGCTATAAACACTCGGTGTTTTGCTTGCTTTCTTCGTCTAAATTGCAAATTTGTGATTTTATTCACTGCTCCTACCTTTTTTGTTGTTTCGCTTGCGACTCCAGGCTTTCCCTCGTTGGGCTACAATTTTCGTTTGTTACACTCAGCCTTTTTAGAAGTTCCCAGATTTGCTTGCCTTAATTGATATTATTTATCACCATTTTATGATTTAAATAGGACGTTAGTATTGTGAACTCACGCGCATTCCAGAACCACAACTGACTAATATCTCATGAAAAAAAATTGTATACAATAAAATCTTCAACCTATATAACTAAACCCATCATACTAATTCAATCCGCCTGGTTCCATATATAATTGTTACGTGAACATATTCCCTCTATAATTAAACAATAAACATTTTGAGTTTTGGCACCTAGAACTAGTAATAAGTCAATTTCTAAGTGTCTACTGTAAGTTCCTAGGATTCCAGCAGCTGCCACAATCTAGAAGAAAATTATTATAAAGACTCAAGAACAGAAGAAGCTTAGAAGAAATATAACTTTGTACAACTTAGTTGTTAATTTACACTGTAAGAATGTTTGTATTTTTTGAGTTTAATAAAATAAAATAAAAAAGAACTGAAAAAGAAAACAAAAAAAGATATGAAAAAGAAAAGATATGTTGTGTTTTGGTATTTTATTTCAACAGTGACGTACAAATACGATTTCACACTTTACTTACTGCTAACCATTTCATTCATGACTCTCATCTCATTCTCCCTTAAATTGCCTGAACTCTAAGTGCCTGGAGACACATGGAGCAGAAACCACGTGATGTGAAGAAACACTTCAAGTCTCTCCAAGAAAGGTAACACTCGCCATATTTGTACGTAGTTTACGTAGGAACTTGCTTGATTAAATCCGAACATTTTTAGTTTAAGTACTTAGGCAATGTTGTGTCTTTATATGTAATATTGTGTGGATTATTTTAAATTAGAGTTTATTAGGTCAACAACAATTTAGAATTAAATACCAAAGTCTCTTTGCACTTGAGTGGTGACAAGATTCTTAGTACACTCTCATTAAAACACCTAGTGGCAGTAGAATAATACTAAATAGTGAATCAACCAGATGTAAACTACAAGCTAATTTTACGTTTGCAAAACTATGAACTTACATGTATCCAGCAATGCTTTTGAAGTTGTTGAAATTATTGGCCTACGCGTTTTGATAATAATCTAATCTTCACCACCATAACCCAAGAAGATGAGATTATTCTTGAAACACGTCGGCAAATAACTTCAACGACTTCAGATGCATCGCTGCACACATGTAAGTTTACTTCAAGAGCATCCCAGAAACCAATAACAATCATGCAAAAATATGCCAGGAAACACTTTGTACAAGTATCTATTGTTGCAATTATCTGACTTTACGCCTCAAAAACCTCTGCAATAAACTGCACCATGCCGGAGTCTTCAAGACTCCTGTTGACTAAAATGCATTTTTGGATAAAGAATCAAAGATACATTATAATTATACCCTACCAAAGGTGGCCGAGAAACTTTGTAAAAATGGAGTGAACATTTTACCTCATTGAAGGTCAACTGATAGCTGCAAACAGAAATATTCAAATCAACTCACTTTTTAGAGCTGTTTTAAAATATTTTGAAGGTTCTCACTTGCCAATTATCATGGTGCCTAGCGTACAGAACTGTCAGTGTATGTTCTGCAAGAAAAGTTTTAGAAACTAACGGATAATTTTTTAAATTTGCATTTTTTATTGACTTGGGCCATTTACTCATTAATGTTGATATTTCTTTTATTTACAGGAAGGAGATTGTACGAGCTACACTGTGACTTTTGGATCTGCTACTGAAGAATTCAATAATAAATAAATGTACAACTTTATTTGTTGTCTCTTACTTCAAAGATTAAGAGGTTGAAACTATAAAAGGTGGCTTATGAACCATTCTGTTCTGCGGTGTAAATGGTGTTACCTTAAGATAACTATTGTCAAGGGTCCGCCTCAGTGGTCACGTCAGAGAAAGGCTGAATTTGTCCGTAACGTGACACTGCAAACGTTACAACTGGCTAAACAACAGGCCTTCTTTTAACTGATGCGGCCTAACTGTCAAACCAAGCGCTTGCAAGGATTTACTGCTTCCTGTTTTTTACCTTTCAAAATAACTTTTATATTAATTAACATAATATATTTGGAAGCTAGATGAGTTTTCCGGCAAGTATATGGAGCCCAATACAGTTGTTCAATGGTTTCACAAATAAACTTTGAAGTTGTCTAAGTTTTAGAGCTTTTCAGCACCATTTGTATACTTAAAAAGGATAATTAAACAAAAAAGGCTTATATAAGCGTGTCGGAAAACTGTACTAAAATACTTTCTACTAAAATATATTATGTTTAGTAATGTAAAAATTATTTTGAATGGTAAAAACACACCGTAAACCCTTGCATTCAAGCGTCGCTGGTGAGCTGAGGCGGACCCTTAGCAATAGACCTGCAGCCAGTGATTTTGTTTTTTTTGTCACTTCCGCTTTTTACTGTTGTGTATACTTAGATAGGCATTGGTTAGTTCGGCCTAGCGTCCACTCTCGAGGTGGCGGATTTTGGGAGTCAACTATACAAGAAAAAGACTATAAAAAAAGAGGCTGCAGTCATTCAGCAGTGTTTTATTAACTTAACATATTTTATGTATAGATAGTTGACTAATGTATCTGATAAAGTTTTGATAGCTTACACATCTTTAGGTTGGTAAAATGAAAAGATTAACCAGTTGAGGAGTGCAGAGGAATGCCATCATTT